>DWQT01002657.1:0-13746 GCA_018244895.1 Myscelus amystis hages | reverse complement strand
CCACAAGTTGCTGTGAGCTCGCGGTCCGCACAGAACGGCTGGACGGTCCGCCATTTGGTCACCCCTGATTTACATCATAAACAGTACTGACACACACACCATAGTGATCACTTTTTTATTTTTTATTCGCAACCAGATTTCAAGCTAGTAAAGCAATTAAGTCATTAGGATTGTAGAAAAATTATTGTATACCCTAAACAAGTGTTTTAATCGACGAATATTTTTCAGGCTCATTTAGAAATCCATAAAGAAAACAGAGAGAGGCGGTTCACGTGTGAACATTGTGGTAAGAAGTTTTTCACAAACAACATGTTGATATCGCATGTGTCGAGGCGCCACACCGGCCGGCGGTTCATATGCGACATCTGCAGCTACCCGTTCACAGACAAGTCCAATTTGGCCAAACATTTGTTACTGCACGACGGCAAGAAGTTGTACAAGTGTGATATATGTGAAAAGTCGTACGGCGCCCGGAGCACCCTGGTGGAACATAAGCGGATACACTCCGGTGAACGCCCGTTTCTGTGCAGCTACTGCCCCAAAAGTTTCTTATCTAAGAAGCGACTGACCGACCATTATCGGATACACACAGGCGAGAAACCGTATAAGTGTGACATATGTGAACAGGCGTTCACACAATGTGGAACTTTAAATAGACATATGAAAGTGCACAATAGAACTGCCCCTGTCGTTATATGAAGATCTTTGGTACAAATTGAATTAAATTAGATGGAACATTGGCAAAGAAAAGTTTGACACTTTAAGCAACATAGTGTTCTATAACTTGAACAGGCTATGTGATAATGTCGTTTGTCACCTCAATTAACGCCTTTATTTATTTTGGCAATTTGTATAGTAATTATCTCAATTATAGTGGTAACAAAATTAACATCCACTAGGATAATTTTATAGAGTGAACTTCAACATCATGACTGAGATAATCAAGATGTACTTCGAATTAGGAGAGGGATGGGCAGGACACTAAGCAATATGTACAGTAATCAATGTTAATATTAAGTAAATTTTCTGTTTGAATAAAAGACTAAAAATAGCATTATTTAGAACATTGCAGGATTTTTTTTGGACATGGATAGTCAGTCTGTCATGTATAGTACCTATGTCCTTTTATTTTTAACAATTTTTACAAAAGTGTGATAAATGTGTTATTTATTAAACCTTATACGATCTAATGTTATCACAGTATGCATCTGCTCCTTTCATTCAAAATGTGAAATTGTGACACAAACTTGACATTTTGATTTTCACTTCTGACCTTTTTAAACACATGACATGTGATTGTCGGACCGTCGGCTGTCAAATGTCAACACTGTTCAACATAATATATCACATGCCAAATACGAATTTAACGTTGTTTTTTTTTTATTAGTAAAATTCCTTATGATTCCGATTGTTTAAAAAATATTAAATGCGGGTTAATTTCGTAATATAGTATTGTTTACATGAGTAAAATACCTCCACAGTGAAATCCCTTTATGTTATAAATATTTAAAATCGAATTTATATACAAAAATAATAAAATAGTCATTTTTTAATTCAACAATCCCCATTCATACGCCCAACTTGCGATCAACGAAGGAACGAACGTATTCCCAAAAAGGTGTATATTTTGTTTAAAAAAGAAAAAGCCTTCATAAAATTGAACATCATAATACTAAATACGTTGCATTGAATGTGGCATTGAATTCATGTACGTACACACATAGTGCACTAACATAGCTACTTACATTGCCTAACGAACTTAAAACAATAAACGTTACCTCGCCACCGCTCAGTTAACGTCTTTTATAGACATTCTATTTTGAACCCTGTAGCATGCACGTTACATTGTAAATTAGTTTCAAGCAATTACGCGTGACTGTTTATTGAACGTTCAGTGACAGATTATTTCCGTACGCGTGGTATTATGATCACTACAACAATGATATAAGAGTTATATTCCTATGAAAAAATCATTGCAACGTAATATTGCTGATATAATTGATTGTTTTATAACTCGTGTCCTTTTACTGGTTTTATTTAATTCTATTAGTGAATCATTGATACTTAATAATTATTGTATTTACCGAATATTTGTACCCTGTATAGAAGCAAATAAAATTAATTAACAATCGAATACTTATCTAATTGTAATTCTATATTGTATGCCCGTATTGGGTAGACTGTTGTATACTAATAGCAAATTTTGAACTAACACAATGCATGTAAACTGTTATAAAATACATAATTCAATTCTATTCTAGGTAAGTACGTACTTATTGCCATTTATGTGATACGAATTTGATGTAAATACTTATGAAATTGTTGTTATCCTTTTAGTCAAGTGCTTGTATGTATGTCAATTAGTAATCAAGTAATGCTCTTAATTTTGTAACAGCTTCATTAACTTCATAACTCCATATCAGGACATGAACTATGTAGGTACAAGTAGGTAGGTAAGTATGGTTTGATAATGATTGTCGATTATGAAGTATTAAACTAAATATAATCGTGTTAGCATTTTATCGGGTAGAGATATGGTCTTCAATAGTTAAACGCATTAAGAACAAAATAGTCGAATACGGTATTGTTACTTTCCGATATTATCGTACCGTTATTTTTATTGTTGCTATGAGCTCTACTATTAATAAACGATTTTTAAAACCTGTTGTATACACATGTTAACCTAACTGTATATCGGCACACATTTTGTGTCTCATCAATTTATCAGGCGCAGAAGCACGGGGCACTCGCGTCATTTCGAAGCCAGTCGCACCGAGTGCATTTTAAGGTTATATTTAAGTCAATATTACAAACACGGTATAGTTCTTCGTTCAGATATGGTGTTATACATATAAAGTGCGCAGTGGTAACGAATAGTATATAGTGCTGAAAAAGATAACGTATACGAACGGAGTGCGCCTGTCATTTTTACCCGTTTATAATATCACTTAGCAAACGCTGTAGATAAAAAACACTCGTTGTCCGGTCGCGAAACAATCGCTCGCTCTGTGAAAACTGTGGTGAATTTCATTTAAACCCCAAGCCGATAACAAACATTGTTAGTCGCAATCTCGTAACTGAAGAGCGAAGTTGTCCCATTGTTTACAAATATAAGACCACGTAACGGCAAAATGAGCGGAAATCCACGAAGTGACGACGTGCCAATTTTATGTGTTTCAAATAGCGATAGAATCGATAAGCTGGGTGAACTTTATTACGAAGAATTTCACTGCAAACCATCGTTTTTTGTCAGAGTTCCGGGCCGCGTTAACATTATAGGTGAGCATATTGATTATTGTGGCTATCCAGTGTTGCCAATGGCTCTAGAACAAGATATACTAATGGCTGTCGGAGTAATACAAGAGGGAAAACTTTATCTTCGAAACGCAAGCAGTCAGTACGATAACGTTGATGTAGACATAAAATCTTTCGAAACAATCGAGATAAAAACAGATCCTAATGGGAAACCATACTGGTACAATTACGTTCTTTGTGGAATTAAAGGAGCATTTGAACATATAAGTAAAATAAAAAATAATGGTCTTCAGCTGTACGTAGATGGTAATATACCTCCAGCATCTGGCCTTTCCAGCTCCTCGGCGTTAGTAAGTGCTGCATGTCTAGCTTTCCTACACGCTCAAGGTGAAAAATTGTGTAAGACTGAGATGGCGTCATTATGTGCTAAAAGCGAGAGATATATTGGCACACAGGGTGGCGGGATGGACCAGGCTATAGCTTTCCTCGCTGAGAAATACAGTGCACAGTATATAACTTGGCAACCTCTTAATGCTTCCCCAGTAGCGCTACCAGAAGAGGCCTCGTTTGTTGTAGCCCACAGCTTGGCAGAGGCGAACAAAGCTGCTACTAATGACTATAATACGCGTGTAATGGAATGTAGACTAGCCGCGAAGATATTAGCCAACGCCATAGGCATCATTACTGATGAAACAATTATTACTTTGAGTCAAGTCCAAAAACTTGGCAATAAAAGTTTAGAGGACATGGCAACACTTGTACATAAATATTTGCATAAAGATTTGTACACAAAACCGGAAATATGCAAAATATTAATGCTAACAGATGACGAATTAAATGATCGCTTTTCAACACCAAATACGAAATACTTGGCAGAATTTAAATTAAAACAACGCGCTCTACACGTTTATGAAGAAGCACTAAGGGTGGAGAACTTTCGTAAAATTTGCATGCAGTCTAATGGAATGTTGCCAGTAACTAATGGCACTAATGGCAATGGTGCCTGCAAAGAGGACAATACGCTTGAAACCTTGGGATTGTTGATGTCTGCAAGCCACGAAAGTCTCAAAAACCTCTTTGAATGTTCACATAAGAATTTAGATATTTTAGTTAATATCTCTAAACAAATGGGCGTACATTCACGACTTACTGGTGCGGGTTGGGGTGGCTGTATTGTGGCTGTGTGTCCTAAAGAGAAAGTTGCAGATTACATCGAAAAATTAAAAGAAGATTTCTACGTAAAATATTGTAATTTAGATAAAAATGAAGCTAATAAGTACGTATTTGCAACTTCACCTAATTATGGTGCGCGAATATATCATTAAAATATATTGTTTTACCGATAAGCAATACACGATTCTTGTCATATTATTTAAGAAACAAACTTGTAACAGATTTTAGAAGAATAATTGACGATTACGTATAACCGATTTAATGGTGTCCATTATAAGCTGTGTATTCTTTATGGCTAGTGTCATCAATTTAGATATCTATACGTTAATTGGAAAATAACGCATTTATTTGAATACGCGGTATAGAATATCTACTATAAACTAACAAGTAACATAAAGTAATAATTAAAATTGTATAGATCTTATGGTGTTATATTAAATTGCATTTTGTATATTTTATTTATGTACAGTATCAGTTATTTTATTTTCCCCTATCAATATCTTTAACAGAATCATTGGAATATTTTCTTATGTAATAAAAAATATGCCAGTTTAGTGATTATAAAATGTTGCATACGTAGTTAAGTATCCATTTTATTTCCCTACTTTTAATTTCGTAGGTTTTCTTTCAATGAAATAGAATTTGTGGTTAAACTACGATATTATGTATATTGCATTTCGTAAAATATGAAATGAAAACGAAGAAAACGAGCAGGCAGGATGTCATGTCATGTTTTGTCCACCAAAAGCCCGCGGTGGCCTTCCTCTGCGGTAATGGATCACTGCGGAATCCTCAAACGGAACATAACGGGACGTTCAATAACCTCTTTTATATAAATGGACACTAAACAAAGACCATTTTCTATTTTTTATTTATTATAATGTTGCAGGGCAGTGGAAAAAAAATTGTAGCGGGATAAGGATACATAAATTATTTTAGCATTTCACAAACTAGTCTTTTCCATTTCACGTTATAAATTCAATGACAAAGTCAAAAGTAGGCACTAGGTCTCAAAGTTGTAGTATATAGAGTAATAAAATACTGACACTATGTAAACACCTGTCTGTCAGCTACTGACATTGACAGTCTCTAGAATAAGGGATGTATTCTTTCCGAAAAAGCTCGATTTTAAATCAATTCAGTTCGTAACGTGATGAATCGATTCACTAAAATTGAAATCTAAAAGATCGATTTTTCTTTCTAGTTTACATTTACATTGTAAATATAAACACATTTTAAAAACCAGAATGATACTATATTAAACGATTTCCTGACAGTAAAATTAGGTAGTTCATTAATAACAATTGATTTTATTACCATACCAAAGTATCAGATCAAGTATAAAACAATGTTTAATTTGCAAATGTACTCGTATTTGTTAAATATCTTATGTAAAAAGTTAAGAAAACAGATAGTATAGCTTATAGTTCCAAAGGCTTAATATCTGATTTGTAAAAATAACAATCCTTCAAGTTGGTTGGGTTTCACAAGGTACCGAGGATCCCATGATACTCATATACGTCATGGCTCATTGCCTGTGATAAATAGTTTTTAAATTCTTCGTTTAAGCCTTGACTATCCAGTGCAAGCGTAAATTGTGTAGAGACTCTACAACAACCTGTTAACCGGTAACATCGTAGTATTACGGATACATTCAACTAAGTATAAACAGTTTAATTGTTTTTACCAAAACATTTAGGAAAAATTTAATGTTGATATTCCAGAGTGCAATATTAATTCAGTACTACATATCGATTAGTTTGATTTGCCGATTTAATTGATTAGTTCTTCGATTAATCGATCTTAGATCGCCATCCCTACTATAGTATAGATTATAGAAAGAGCCATATTTTTAAGTCGAAAGATTTTTCTCTTATTCATTGATAGCTTATTTTCATTGCTTTGAAGTGCCGTTAGACAGCATTTTTCTAAGTTCTTGAAATAATCACTATGATATTTTCAGTAAAAAGTAAGACTTTGCATTCATCAAATTTTTAGGTAAGTTAAATATGCTTTGTGTACACATTGGCGTATAATAAAACATAATAAATTGATTTTATTGAAGTTAAAGACGTTTCATTTGATTGTATTTTAATTTTTAGCTTACCAAGGACATGCAGCAATGGTTTTGTCTAAGGTATTACTAGATTTTATGATATTTTGATATGTCAAATGATAATTTCTAGAGTAATGATGCAATGTTTATAGGTTATACGTGCTTGTATATGCAACAGTTGCCACATCCTCAGTAATAAAATAATCGTATTACAAAAAATGTATTTTAGTTACACTCAACTGCAGATCATGTTTCAGAATTAACAGCAACGCTAAGCCAACTCAATTTTTTTTTTCTTCTGTATTGCAATAAAGAAGTGTAAATTATCTATGATACACGTTAATTTTTTAATTAATGGTAATAAAAAAAACTATATAAATCAAATTAATGACAATATATGGATAAAATAAATTATTAATTTATATTGTATCACTCATCTCACTTTTAAAATTACATTAACAAATTCTAAATATAACTCAGTAATATTTACATTATTTTCTAAAACATCTTGTAGTATGGTCATTTATAATGACACTTGTATTAAGTAATTGTTTTTTTATTTTGACGGCAGTAAGAAATTAATTTCTCAACACTGCTGCTGTGTGGTGTTTGCATGCTTGATGAATGCATCAATGATATGTAATAAATGTATACCAGTTTAGTTTACCCGAGCTACCCCCTCTCTATAATTCTATACTAATATTATGACCTAAGCTGAAAAGTTTGTTTGCTTGAATGCGCTAATCTCGGTAACTACTACTTTAAATTGAAAAATATTTTAATGATGAAAACTCCATTTATTCAGCAACACTATAGGCTATATAACATCACAGTATGACTAACAGGAGTGGAGCAAAGATAAAACATGTTGCAGGAATGGGAATTTTCTTTTTGAGAGCTTTCTTTGTGTGCGCTGCCTAAATGATCAAGGTTAAACAAAAATCATGTATTACAAAATTGATCCCCTTGAAGAGTTCTCAAAAAAACGTCCACAACAGTATATGTCTAGTTGACCCACCATAACCTTTTTATGGTAACAATTTATATAATATCAGCTAATATGTCTATAATGAATCAGTTGTTATTGAAACAATCTGCGTTTTCGTTTCATTATATCCCCTCTCAATAGTTCTTTTGATTCTGTCCATAGTAATCCAACCTACATCTTATCAACAAATTTACGGAACTAAATTAAACTATTGACCTAGATAGTGATATAGGTAGAACGATTTTCAATTATACTGATGGATAAATTTCTTCAAGTATCACGAAAACCTATTTGAGTAATTTTATGCCGTTTGATTAGCGTTGCCACAATGAAGCCAATTGAATATAAACATTATTGAGAATGTAATATTTGTGTAGTGTGTACTCTTTTGTGACCTTTTTTTTCACTGCATGTTTTTTTATTGATAAATTTACAATTTAATATTACAGCTATAACATACTTCTGCCCTTCAAATGTCTGTCTAATAAATAATATTGTAAGTGTTATACTTTGGTACTTAAAGTGTATTGGTAAAAGTTTAGCTAACACATTAACATTAAATATATTCATTGATTTTAGTTGTCTGTTGTTTGGTTTTGCTAGTTTTTAAATGCATATTAAATGTGTGTGTGTGTGTGTGATAATAATAGTTTTTTATCACCATTTCAGGAAGATACGGAAGTTGCAGAGCAGTCTCAATCATCGGAGCAGTCCAAATTCGGTAGTGGTAAAAAAAGAAGATTAAGGCGTAAGTTATTGAAGGCAGCTAAAGCAAACTGTACAAACGCTGAAAGTACTGTTCAAAATAACACTAACGAGGCTGTACCTGCGCCTGTTTGTGTTAAAAACATTAATAAAACATCCAATGAGAATTCTGAAAACCAGGTGTCATCTAAAAACCAGAACTTTATATGTCAAGCACAAGTCGTTAATAAAACTCGAAAGGGTGCATGCAAAGATTCGGTACTAAATAATAATAATCAACCAAAATCTAACAATTCGGTTCAAACTAAAACTTTATTGCCAGTTTCTGAAAATCGGGACCTTGTTATAAACCAAAAATCTGCATGTACCAACACTGCACCCATTGAAACTCAAAAATCCGCTAACGATAATTCAGCTCCCGCTCATAATCAGAATAATAAAGCTGAGAGTAAAACAGCTAAATCAAAAAAAGGTAAGACAAAAAAATGTGAATGTGGGAATCCTGTGACAAGTAAAAAGCAAAAAACTAAAGCCAACAATGTCGTAAATGAGACGCCGAATACAAAATCAGACACTTCAGTTACAAGGGATAAGCAAGAAACTCAAAATCAGAAAGTGAAATCTAATGATGAAGGCTTACCCCAAAACAAGAAAGTAAAATCAGACAATTTAGTTGTGATTCAAAATCAAAAAACCAAATGTGGAGACTCTACTGTTAGTGAAAACTCGAAAACAAAAATTAAAAGCCAAATTTCTAAAGATCAGGAAGTAGAGTCTAAGAATCTGGTGTTAAATTCTAATAAGAAAATAAAACCGAATAATACTATTTTGAATACGGACAAAAAAACAAACCTTAATAAGCCTGTTTCGAGTACAAATCAGAAAGAAACATCTAAGTCAAGTACTGAAAATCATAAAACAAAATCCGAAAGTAAAAGTGTATCTCCAAATCAAAATACAGGCGATAAGTCACAGTCGGCTAAAAATCCTGAAACGAAAGTTGAGAATCCAATTTTGTCTCTTAATCAGAAAACAAAATCTGATCACAGTCCTACAAGAAATCAGAACATCAAAAAAGAAAACATTGCTACCCAAAGTCAGACATTGAAACTCGACAATTCTATTTCGGCCCAGAGTCGGAAATCGAAAGTTGAGAATCCAGCTTTAACTGCAAATCATACAATTAAATCTGATAAACCTAATTTTAAAAGTCAGAAACAGAATAAACCTGTTCTAGATCGTGTTTTAAATGATAAAAAGCCGCATGAATTTGTAAGTGCTATTTCATGTCAAAATGAAAAAAGTACATTTGACATTGCAGCTTTGACGGGAAATCAAGATATCGAGTCTGTTGCTTCACAAAGCCGTCAAGGCACAGTTGAAAATCATATTTCAACTCTGGATCCATTACTCAAATCTATTGAAATTAAACATTCTGGTGTAGAGGTTCAAACAATAGAATTAAAGTACCCAGAACCATTGTCACCAAATAAAGTTGTAATCGAAAACAAAAAAACCAAATTAAGTCAAGAGATGGGTAAATCACAGATTACTCAAGAATCTCAAAAACCACAAGAATCAAAGGGCAATGATTCAAAAACAGCAGATGTGGGTCCAGCTGATGCTGCGGAAAAGATTAGAATGGAAGTTAAGGCTGCAAGAGAAGCGAAAAAATTGTTGAAACAAAAAGCGAAAATGAAACATGATGGAGACAATGTACAGGATAAGAAAATTATATCTAATGATACTCAAGCGGCTATAAGTAAAGAAAAGGGTGTCTCGAAGGTTGAAAAACTAACAAACATAACAGAGGAACCAAACACAGCTAATCATAAGTCTATGGGTGTTCAGCCACATTCAGAGAAAGAGAAACTGGCAGACAGAGATAATACAAAACTAGTTAATGATTCCAAATCTACGGAACCAATTGAAGCCGAGAGGACAGCTGAACAGGTAATGAGCTGTAAATGCATTTTCATATAAATCAGGTGATTGTGAGGTGTTTATATTATAGATAATTACAATTTTATGATTTGTATAAAGTGTAGTTATCATATATTAAAATCAAAGCAGCACCTCCAACATACTAAAGGATGTGGCACATTTAGTGAGTCGGGTGTTTATGTATTACGTATAGCTTTACATCTGTTAGACAGAACAAGGCGATCTGAGCAAAGCGCAGCGCAGAAAGGAGAGACGTGCGATACAAGAGGCCCAGCGGGCCGCGAAGCAAGCGAAGGGACAGGAGAAGGTACCAGCGAAGGGGCAGGAAAAGGTGCCGGCGAAGGGGCAGGAAAAGGTGACAGCCAAGACCGACGACACGAAAGAATCTGTGAAAAATAAAAAGGTTGGCTTTTTTACTCTCTCTTATAAACGTAACGTCGTTTTATACTTACATGTGTAAATGTTATCGTAGTCATGTGTAAATCTTAACGTAACATGTGTAAATGTCACAATAATCACATGTAAATGTCAATGTAACTTACATGTGTAAAATGTGTAAATGTCTTGATGTGTAAATAGCTGTCAGTTCCATAACAGCTGTTTAAAACGTACTTTCAAGTACAGGTATCCGAGGCTATTAATAATAATAATAATTCAGTTTGCTCTGTGTGTACGACTCTATAATTTACATTTATCTGTAAATATAACACATCAGGAGTTGCTCTATCATGAATAGTGTATGAGGATTCTAACAGCTTGCAAATAAAATTTATTATTTCAGGAACAATCTGCCAAGCCCCAACAGGTTGAGAAACTGAAGCCCAAAACGCGAAATGTGCAGAAATTGGGCTGGTTCCAGCATCTGCACGTTGAAAAGGACGAGGAGTCACTGAAAAAAATTGCCATCAATTCCAAGTAAGTTTCAATGAAATGAGATTGTGTGTATGTCTAGAGGCGATTAATCCAGAAGAGAAAGATTTGAAGGCAGGTGTTCATGGAATACAGATGCATATGGTAACTACCGAATCCCCATCCACTACAGTCTTAGCATAAAACTTTAAAAAGCATCACATCGATACAAATAAAAATTGGAGTGTCTGTTTGTAATATTAAAATAACCGCCTTTTACTAAATGCATATGTATGTATGCGCGGTGTATATACCAAAATATTTTTTTTATTATTGTGTGTCTGTTTGTTTCGGCTAATCTATAAAAGCTAGCTGATGTGATAAGGAGTAACTTAGTTTTATTTTAGAGTTATATAAAATAATTATAACTGAACCATAACTTTTTTAACGTTAAAGCTTGCACCCCGCCGTGGTGAAGTTGGGCGTGCAGTTGGCTTCGCACGTGGTCACCGGATCGAATGCGCGCTGCATCGCTCTACTCGATGCACTTAAAAAGGTGAGTACTTCGATACATTCAATAACACCGCGTACAAAGAAATTCACTTAAGAATAGATGCTAATAACATAGAAATAGATGCCATTGAAATATTACACATTGGACTGTTTTTAACAACGCTTTCATTCAATTGAGTTAACAATATATTATGTATATATGGTTTAGTCGAATTGATACTCGACTACATAATTACATAGTTACAAGCACTGATTTGATAATATTGCAAGTGAAAATAACTAAACATCTTTGGAACACGCAAATACATTCCTTTTCCCGCCTAAAACCGAACTGTCAGCGCGCGCCCGTGCTCCTTACCGCCAAAAGTCGCGTCACTCGATCTGTGACGTCACATCCTATCAGTGTTGCCAGATTTTTATTTTGTCATGTCGCGATTTTGAAAATTTTAAATAAAAAAACAGGGACATAGTAAAAAAACTTGTACCATCAGAAGTTTTTAAATATTTATCTTTTTATTTCAGTTTTAAATTACGTTTACGTGAGAACAGATAGCGAAAGTAGCCATAGATATTTATGATGATATTTGAAGTTCTAGTTATTCCCGAAAGCGGGACTAAGACTGTCCTGTCCTAAGACATAATTTTGATGTAAAAATTGGGACGTCTGGCAACGCTGCTTCCTATGCCCCGCGCTCACACAGTCTTTGTGCCACTAGAATAGATATATTATATTTATTACTTTTCTCTAACCCGCCGAGTGGATTGCGACTAGATGGTGCGCGACTACAGCCTGCCGGCGCGCACGGAGTTCGGCCGCGGGCTGGAGGCGCAGCTGGCGGCCAGCGCGGAGTACCTGGCCGCCATGCGCCAGCCCACCGCGTCCGAGACCAACGCGCTCAAACACTTCAGGCGCCAGCTCACCCAGTTGCCCAACAACGTTGACGAGTTTGACGTGAGTAGCCTCACGCTTTGAACAACATTATTTTATTACATACTAGCTGACCCGGCAAACGTTGCTTTGCTATATAAATTGTAATTAACCACCCCCGCAAACCCCCTTGCAGGTGGTATTTCGTAAAATCCATTCTTAGCTGACCTGTACTCGCCGAAAGGAATATTCCTACCAAATTTCAAGTCTCTAGGTGTTCTGGTTCCAGAGATATGAGTCAATATATCGTTGTAAATCTCCTATATGTATATATAGACTAGCTTTTGCCCGCGGCTTCGCTCGCGTAAGTACGTAAAGGAGACCAGTTACGATACAGTGGGCTTAGAAGACGTAGTAAGAAAAAATGAAGCATCCTTGAATGACGAGCAACAGGAAATTTACCATAAAATTATCAGAAGTGTAGATGCAAAAGACGGTTGAATATTCTTCTTAGACGCTCCAGGTGGAACTGGTAAAACCTTCCGTATTAATTTACTTTTGGCGAAAATAGGAAATACTCACGGCATTGCCCTGGCTGTGGCGTCGTCCGACATAGCTGCTACATTACTCGAAGGTGGAAACAGAAACCGAAACCGAAACCGAAATGCTTTATTGCTTTTCAGACTACCCCCAAGGGCATTAAATAGGGGATGAAAGTTTGTATGTACTGGTAACTTTGTTAATTTTAAACCAATCGGGCTGAGACTTTCCATGCATAAAGCTATTATGACGTAAGCATCCCCTAAGGAAGAATTTCCATCAATTCCACTAAGGGGATGAACGTTTACTGGTCTCCTTTACGCACTTACGCGAGCGAAGCTGCGGGCAAAAGCTAGTTTTTAATTATAAATAAGTAATTTTTGAATGCAATTAATAGAACTGGGTAGTAAGTAGGCCGTGATTGAAAACAGGGCACCTTTAAGAAGATACTGATAGCGTCCTTTGAATGTATCGCAGTTCCCCGAAGGATGTTAGGGAATGCAAGGAAACATGTTTGAATGGGTAAAGTTATCTTTTGAAGATTGTAACTACCCACTACCAAGTACCCAATGTCAATAGAACGTCTCCAATTAGAGTCAATAGCCCATTTCTTCAAGGAGTTAGCCAAATGCTACTTCGAGAAAAACGATTCCCATCCAAACGAACTTATCCGAAAAACAGTTAAGTACTCCCAGCGTCCGCCGGGAGTAGTAGCTTCCTTCAGAAGACCTAGACACATCCTAGATGACCCCGACGACGACATCACCATGGCAAACAAAACCCCTCCGGAGGACTCATCTCCCTCCCAGACACTACACAACAACCCCACATTGCTCATACACCGACCTCGCCGGC
>DWQT01002656.1:0-13748 GCA_018244895.1 Myscelus amystis hages | reverse complement strand
TTTAAAATTGACAAAGGTTCATACAAACTTTCATCCCCTATTTTATCCCCTTGGGGCTAGAATTGATCAAAATCCTTTCTTAGCGGATGCCTACGTCATAACATCTACCTGCATGCCAAATTTCAGCCCGATACGTCCAGTGGCTTGTGCTGTGCGTTAATAGATCACTATGTCAGTCATCTTTAAGTTTTATATATATAGATTACTTCATGCAATATTCAAAAAAACGTTGCGTAATATGAATAAATTACATTAACTGAACATTTTACTCCAATGCTGGTTTATTTAGCCTTCACAATCCTATAAAAAACAACGCCAGTATGTAGACGTATTTGTATGAAAAATATCTTTTTTATTTACAGTAGCGCTTAACCCGTTAAATTGAATGACAAAACGCTCAGTAACGAGAGATTTAAAGTATTTATTCGAGCGCTAAAATGGCCCCAGTCTTCTTAAGCTGGTAAAATATTTGGACGTTTACCGTTTGTGCTCTTCTGCTCTGAAACTCCGGTTAAACGAAATGAAAAGCTTGAGTGATGAATCGGTGCAGACAGGATTCCGCTTGGATATATAATGAAACATATGTTGAAATGATTTTTATAAACGGACAACTATACGTCTTGAACCAACCAAATATTTGTTCTGAAAGACTTCAATTTGAAGACATGAAGCTCAGAATTTCATTGGTTTATTTCTTGAATTCTTTAGTACGTTTTATTATAGATATTTAACGTGATTGTGATTGCAATATTGTATATCCAGCAAGCAGCTGAGGTATTAGCACTATTGTATCTTTATAAGAATCCTTCATGCCTATTACTGCTTCTATATAGGTAAGTTATATTAAATGAATCGAATGATCAGCTCAGTTAATAGTTTAATTTGGATACGATTATTATTGATGTTATTACATCATTCTTCAACTCTCTTATGGGGCGGCTTAGGACAAAAAAGAGCGATCCCTGTAACACGCCAGCGTACAACATGAAGTATGTTTATAGTACACAGAAAGAGAGCGTGTTGACATTTATGTGTTGACACCTAACCATTCGTGGTCTGACGTTCTCTAGAACGTTCTCTAGAAAATCAGACCACGAATGGGTCTCAGCCCCTAAGGCGCGCTAATGTTTCACAACAAAGAAAGAATGCCACATACTTAATTATAACTCCGCAATTTCCATTCACTCAAACGAATTTCAATAAATATTTTAACCCTCTTGTTAACCATTTTTACAACTTATATTTTGTATATTTATGTGAATAAATATGTCAGTATTCAGAATATCCACTTTATTTCGAGTCCTGTATTTCTGATGTTGCAAAAATAGATTGTAAGTCGACGGGTAACACGTTAAGCCAGCCGTAAAACACTATTTGCTATAGAAACAGAAAATCTTTTGCAATTGCCTCCACATTTATGAAAAATATTAAGCAGATGAGGTTAACATTTTTAAATTAATTTGCAAAGGAAATATTTTCGCACAATTCTAATTTAATGACGCTGCGCACATGCCTTTCCAGTTAATGTATAATTGTATATGTTATAGTATTCGGTATCTTCGCTTTTGGCAATATCCTATCCTATAAATACAATCAGTTTATTGTTCAATTTCATAATAACTAAACATTCTTCCTACGCCGAGGGCTCGCCGCTACTAAAGTACTTAATATGTACTCGTATGTAGTTCATGATAGATTCTCGTTAATGAAGTTTTATAGCTAACCAATACCGCATAAAAACTAAGGTCGAAATACCACCAACCTTTTTTTTTTAAATATCTATTCGCTTTTATTTTTATTCAGTCTTATACACGTTCTGAATATCTTTAACAGATTAGATGTCGTCTATCTTAATTTCCGCCTCCCAGTTCTTCGAATAGGAAATCTTGAATATGCAAGCGTCGAACTACCATACGTCCACTTTTATTAAGGGAGATAGCTATAACAACTCAGGCCTACTGCTATCCACTAAATACATATAGAGATCTCAATTGGAATCCATTTAATCAGGCATACCATTGAGGTACTTTAATTACTTTGTCCCTAAATATTAATCGAGATCTACATTGTCCTATAGCTATTGTCTTGAAAAAGGGTATTTGTAAGTGATTGCTTGCTGCTGTGCTGTTTGTAACCTTCTCAAACTCTTCAACTTGGACTCAAGCACTGATTGTGAGTATGTATAAAATTTATTTTTCTGTTGGCACTAGGTTATGATTTGCATAAAGCCGTTTAAATGTTTAGAATCTATCTAGAATTTTTTTAAACAAAACATTTCTTAGCCGTTAAGTAGGTCGACTCTGAACCGCCATTTAAACCAACCCTATACATGGTAGCGTGGTTACTAAAGGAAAGTTAATTAAGAGTCAGGAATACTTTTTACAGCTTTAAAACAACACCGACTCGGTCTAATGAGCCCGGGGTTAGACACGGTGACTATTAGTATTATTTTAGATAAATTTATTTAGAAATAAAAAAAATTGCGAATTGTTAAGTATTTAGTTAGACTATAACAACATTTTATTAGGTATTATACAACATTGTAGTTGAAGGAAATGATTGAATTTACATAAGGATTCCTTTAACATAAGAAAATTAACATATCGCCTCCAGTCCAGTCCAATGATCCAAAAGAGATCCTTTTGGAATGTTATTAAAGTGTATCGCGGAGCTGAAATTCTTACTGGCTGCAATCCTACACATTTGTTCTACCGAGTGTTACCGTTAGTTACTTCCATTCATCTCTAAAATTCCATCCGTACATCCTTTCGCGGCATTAAATCCTTATACTCTTGCAAAACTCGTTTCAAGACCTAACTAAGATTTTAACTTGTCTCTTTACTTCTAACCTTTCGGCCCATAGGTACGTCACATTATCTTAAGCTATGTATAAGCTCACTGACTACGTGCATACTTTTCTGTCATAATATATTGTTGTGTACACTTTTCATTTGCTTTGTTACCCTTAACTCCTATTGTGTCAGTTGTCTTTAAGATATCACATAATAATTTATAAACACTTCTGACGAATATTTTTAATGAACCATGTCTTAGGCTACATTGGAAAAATTATTGTAATTTAAAAAAAAAGAGAGGTGTCAAGGGACACCCGAATGGAACGAAGTTCCTTTCGATTAATTTGTATTAAAATTTTATTCGTTATTGTTATTATTTTATTATTTATTATGTACAAAAACTTGTATAAACTTAACAAAACAAAAATAATCGTCGCGACACTACACTGTTCAAAGCAAAATTGAAAGACGAAACGAAAATAATTAGGTTGCTTTCTATGAGAGAGAGAGAGACAGAGACAGAGAAACATGCGCACGCCGCGCCGCTTACTACACTATAGCAAAACGTGTCGTGACAACTTTTTGTGAGATTTTTTTCCATCTAGCCTCCTTCGCAACGCGCGATAAGGAACTTCGTTCCAAAAACCTATTTATTTGGTTTTCCATTAAAAATTAAGGGAGCCACATTAATTTATCATATTGCTTACTAACAGTCCGTGAAGTTCATGCTCTATGAACTAGTATCTAGTAGCATCTCAGCGCAGGGTCATAGTATACAAGATCATAACTGTTTAATCGTGCCACTGCTTAAAGGGAAATCTCAATGACAGTATTTTGTGTCGCATTAAATTTTGCGTAATCATTCTTTTGTTATGTTATTGAGCAGATATGGTTTCGTATAGCGTACAAAAACGTTTCATCTCATGGATCACGAAAAAAAAAACAACCGAAAAAGGATTCCTAAATAAATGTAACTAACAGCAAAAATAAAACCATTCACCCACACAGCTTTCGAACTGAACCCGCCCAACTCGCCCGAACAAATCCTTTTGTGAGAATTAACTTTCTACAAACTGTGGGCATACCTAGCCTCTTAAACGAACATAATGTTATCTCATGAAACATCTTAGCTTCTAAGTCAATAAGCCATATAACAGCAAGCGCCCACTTGTGCTACGAAAATACTTGACTGATCTGTAATTACGATGCTTATAACGCTGATAATACGTTATATGAAATGTTCCATACAGTTTGCAGTACAACTTAAGGCGTTAAATTAAATGAGAAAACGTAGGACAACAGTACGATTTATGTTATTTATTTTGGCGCTAAAATGCTAAAAGCTAATGAAATATTTGTGTGTTCTGTGCTAGTTATATTGTAGACACATTTTTCTAGCGTAACAAGAAAACTTTTGAAGGATTACCTGCCGTAAATCTGTTTGTATGCGTCTTCCTCAAAGGTACAATGTAATCATAATTAACTAAAGAAGAGGATACAGTGTGTAATATTTAAAACAAAGTTCAATACTGACTTCAGAAGAAATTGGTTTCTATATCCGGTTTACAGAACACGAAGGCTTATTACATCAACGTGTACAAACATACTTTCATATATATATACATAAGTTCAGAAACGGTTAAGCCTAACTCTTTTAATAAATCCAGCTCCAATATCCAAGAAAAACTTTCGCGAAGCCCTTATTAAAGTCAGGCTCAATGAAGTGGTTAATTTCAGATTACTTCCGACTCTAATTTGTTTTCAACTATGTCGTATATAATCTTAGCACTCATTTTACTGGCGTATTACAGAACATATGGGAAATTTTCGTATTCTTCGATGAATGAAGTGTTAGATATATTTTTTTTGTATTTCAAAAATAAGTGTCCACCTAAGTATGGACATAATATTTAATCAATTTCTTGAATCATATTTATGATCCAGGTCCTGAAAATTTGTTAATCGGCTTAAAGTTAATATGATGTCTATTCTTACTTATTCCTTTTAAGCATCCCTTTAATATTAATTAGTTTTCGTCTATTTGAATTACAATTCGCATCGTTAACATAATCCATTAGGGAGTTTAAAATCGATAGCAAAATTTCAGTAAATCCACCCATTCATTTCATATCAATCGAATTTTTAATGGAACTTGCTAAGAATTTCTTACAATCCAAGCAATAAAGGATACAAGAGCCCTCGGCAGCGCTCCGAAGACAATATCAATTGTATAAAAGAGGTATTCCTTAGAAAGACCGCGGTACGATATTTCAATTGCAGCCCGTACAACTTTGAAGAGCGGTGTTAAGATATCGCCTTTAATCTTTATTATTATTTTTTAGATTAATATGTAGTTTTTACTCATTCTTAAACTCAGCAGTTCAAAAGAGCCAAAACTATAGAAAAAAGTGGTGTGGCTGTGAAATTGACATGGCCATTTGTTGTATGTGAATAACGTCGTAGCTGCAGATGTACTGGCACCGTCGTTGATTCTGTTGGCCGCATTCATTATTTTCCGTTGCCGGCACTGCTTGACTCGATCATACGGTGTGTTATTGGTACCATTCGATTGCTTGTGAGAGGTGTCTAGGCATATTATAGTGTTTCCTTGGCTGACACCAACTCCAAAGACAACAATATGTGTACCTACATATCGATGTATTAACTCGGTCTGGATTAGTTCTTTGAAGTCGGTTTCTTTTTTGTTAAAATGTTTGTTTTTTTATATTTTAACACATATTATATTCAGTCACAACTTGTTACTAATATTATATATATCGATAGATTTGGATAAGAGCTGACGATTTAAACTTAAATCAACGTCGTAGCTTCACCGAATCGAAAGTTATACTAAATGGAAATCTCAATACGCATCAAAATGACGGGGCTTTCCCCGCCCCCGCACGCGACGTGTCACAGTCCTTACCTATCGTAATGAATTCTTTGATTCTTTAGCTATCCAGTGGTATAATTGAATTTTGAATGGGCATAATAGATATATAGTTACAATACGACACTGTATCGCACGATTTTGTTGTCATTGGTTTTTTTGGATTGCGTCACTATGAAAGTGATTTTAAAGACGTTATTCACGTCAAAATTATTGTATTCTAGTGTAGAGCCCATTGAAACGAGTCAGACTAAATAAAACATGAATTACAGTACACATAAATATACCTATCTACCTACTATTATAAATTATGGAAATACAAATATGTACCTACCTTATATTTATTAATTCTCAAATCACTCAAAATAAATAAAAATTAAACCGCGAAGAGCTTCTTACGAGTACATTAGTTACACGATTTTTTAAAAATAACTGACCATGTTTTTATAGCCACTTCTTTCCTTCAAATTTATCTATGTTCCAAATATGTAATTTTCAAATTTCAAACAACTGTGGACATTCAGACAACCCATTTACTATTATATACCTATAGGAAAAGGTTTCTTTTTATAATATGTTCATATATCAAACACCTACGTCAAGTCAATCCAAAATGTATTTTGGTTTAATCATATCAATTTATTCGTAACTACATTCCATAAATAAAGAACGTTAAATATAAAGGCGAAGTCATTTGGAAAGGGAATAAATATTAATAATTCATTCGACTCGCAACCTACGGCAATGTTCACTAAGATTCGTACTCGTATACAATATCATCCGTGTTTGCTGCAGGAAACTTCGATGTTTGTGAAGAGCTTCGTGGAGCTAAATATAATCAAAGTAATATGCCCTAATAATTGTTGATTTTTGGAAATGGTACATGATTGTTATTGAAAAAAAGGTTAACGATTGCCAGAAAGTAAATAGCCTTCGCTAGACTAAGCGATTAATAACAAGATCAAACAAAACTGTCTTAATTAACAACAGCAAAATCTTACTGATTAAAACAACTTGTTCTTGTTAACTCGATTTAATAATTATTAAACTTCTATCCTTTCTATTCCAATTATTTTATTTCATAATTATTATATATATGAATGACAATACTACGAGTACTTTATGGTTTCATTTCAAAAAATATATATATCAAAAAACACAACAAAATATTCATGCGATTGTTTGACATGGGCAGAATAATTGCGTGCGCTACGCGGCACTGACTAGTTTTTAAAAAAGACCAATATTTCAGATCCTTAAATACTTATCGTGGAAAATATTATAGCAGATATCATTATAAGCATTACGGGCCAGCGATACATCAGCAGGTAATACGGCAGATTTGCTCCGACAGAAATATATTTTGCTATTTATTGCCACTAACTGCTATAAAAATGTTGGAAACACACATTAGCAAGACTTACAGGGGGCACGCGAAATGCATGCCACGATATCGTTTTCCTTAGCGTGTTTATACAATATACCTATATCCTACAAGTTTGATAACTTACGTAGTTTCAAAAAAGTGCTTTCATGACGACGTTTTTGTAGTTATGTACATCCTGATTGGGTCGTGACACGATTTCCACGTTAACTTCTGAAGGAAGTTATAAATGTGTAGAAGGTTTTTATGTGTTACAGTGTAGTACTCGTACATACTGTAAAATATCGCCACTGTCATGAAGTTATTTCTATGAGAAGCTGTCATTAAATTCGGCTTAGTGTGTTACTGATAAAAATACAAATTTGGAATTCCAATGACGCTAATAGTGAATACAGTGTACTTGCTTATACAAGTAATAAGGCAGTTTGGTCTCTTTAAAACTTTCTCGTTAAAAACAAAAAAGTTTTTTTTACGTACAAATTAAAAACGAATTATCTTTTTAAGTTTAAAAGAAAACGAAACAAATGTGAAGTTGACAGAGCGTAGTCTTTGAAATTCTTTTTCTAATATGATTAGATACTTTTGATATTTCTCGGAGCTTACACAACCCACGTGTGCAATAACACTTGAAGAGAATATAAAACGTAATTAAACCTTTATTCATCATTACCCTTCATAATACGAGATAAAGTGTGTAGTTTACAAAACATAATTAACATAAATGCGCGCTCATATCTTAATTTCATTCTAACGTTATGTTTTATTCTCAGTGTTTTAGAATAACAGCAAATGCAATTGCTAATGGAACAGGCTAAGGTTAGCTATGCCATATACTTAACTATACAAAAATGCGATCTAAACGTATTTATTATTACATCATGATGGTCTATTTCAAACTGAAATGGCGGAATTGTTCGCGTTAACCACTAATTGTATGTGTATTATGAGGTATATGTAGTAGTATCAAGGGTTGAGAACTTGCTCCACATAACAATACCTCCGGGCCCCTTTGGAGTTTATGCCAGCTGTGCGATAGCCGTGCAACCTCCTTGTATACCACAAAGGATAGAACACAACTGTCTTTAGCAATACTGCGGAACAATTGAAATGTATTTATTACAATAACGGCTATAGTTAACTTTGTTTTACATTTATATTCTCTTCAATACAAAGTGACTGTTCTCCATATTTAAACACCTCACACATCTCCAGCACGGGTGGAGATCTGTGGCCAGTCCGTTGTTAAACTGCTCTAGAGTATGTGCATGTCTGCCCGTGAAATTACCGTCACGTAACATGAAAGGCTCATCAATGTCTCATTAGCAACAGAAACAGATGCAGCTGATACTGTAGTAAAGGTGACTTAATTTTCTGAATCCATATTTCTGCCTTCTAACAGCAGTGTCGAGCGCTGCTGTGTTCTGGTTTGAGGGGTGGGGTAAGGTAGACATGCCTTTTCGAGGCATTCCAGCTCAGTCCTCAGGGGTAGCGGCGCACCTGTGGTCGACCTGAGATAGGAATCTTATCTTATCTGGGGTCGATTACAAATGTCCATGGGCGGCAGTAGCCGCTTGCCATCAGGTGGACTGCATGCTGGTCTGGTATTTCCATATTATAAAAAAAAATACAGAGTACAAATATCCACAGTAAACATACAACGGTAGATATATAAAAAAGTGCATTTACATATGGCGTCCTCAATTCCGTCTGGTCTGCATAACAACGAATGGTATTGATTGGCAACCGGCCATTGATTGCAGGTGGCTAAAGTTTGGCTTGTGAAATGTAAGCTGAGCTACTGGAAGCCGTATTGTATTCGATTTGGTAATTGAATACGAATTAAGTTACTCAGTACCTTTATACATATAAGGTCAATACATACTACACATGCCAATGGTTCTTACATGAAACAAAAAATATTACAATTTTTCTAATATAACATTATCTACACTTATAAAGCATGACTAATGAAAAATCTTTTTTAATTAATTTCCTTCAGTTTAGAGTGGCACGGAACACAATTCACGTTGCAGTAGAAGTACGTCACTAAGTTCTGTTATCTAACAGTTGACATAGACAAAAGAAAACATTGTTTAAGACAATAAGTTTAATTAATCAAGTTCTCAATCGCTATTACGGGGTATATAATTAACATATTGTATTATAATTAACATATTGTATTACAATAAATAACTTAATTTATATTCAAAATACACCATATTGACCTGGTTGTTATGTTTATTGTCATAATAATAAATATTAGTCTATAATAATACTGGTATGGTGGCCCAATATCCGTATACTGAATATACTGGCTAGATAGGTTATTTATGTTAATCTTGTCATCATTTGGACTACACACAAAGCTTCTAAGTTTTACGCCTTATATAACATGTAAGCCTTAATGCAGGCCACTGATAAACCCTCTGAATAATAAAGATCCATTCTCATCACTAGACTCCTTCAGATTGTCCGCACAAATTCAAGGAAGAAACATTTGGGAGCTGATAATATGGCATTTTGCATGCAAAGAACATT
The DNA here is from genome assembly GCA_018244895.1 of Myscelus amystis hages. Lineage (NCBI taxonomy): Eukaryota > Metazoa > Arthropoda > Insecta > Lepidoptera > Hesperiidae > Myscelus > Myscelus amystis. The sequence continues at coordinate 4,141 of DWQT01002656.1, read as the reverse complement.
GTAATAGCCTTGTTTTGCAATCTTCTTGATTGTTTCACTATTGGCCGTGGGTCGACTCGCACAGAGCGCCATAAAGCCATAACCTACCACGCTGGCCAAGTGCGAGTCGGCAAATTTCACACAACTTAAGAAAATATGGTGAAGAGTTCTAAAAGTGTATAATTTTCACCACCATGTGTTCTTCGTCCGTTATGGAATATGATTATTAATTCAATATTCCCTAACTGTAAAGTCTGAGGATCCTCCAAGGATTGAATCCAAATTGCCAGAAGATCAAACTAAAATTTAAAATACTAGGCTATCACTGTCGACTTAGTACCCATAGTGTAATCGATAACTTCATTAACATCATTATTTATCTAGTTGAAAATTAATGTGCAAGTATATATTATGATGATATACAAGTAGATAATCTCCGTCCACCCGTGGAAGCTGACCTAGAAAGTTTTCTATAATAAAAGGACTCCATTAAAGGCCGTTACATTAAAGTTTACGGGCACATATAATGAAACTTTATAGACAGCAACATCGCAATAACTGTCTTAAACTTTGTAATACATAACAATTTACACCAATATGCCGTTGAAGTTTTCGACGACACATCTAAAACACGTTAACACCATTTAGATTCCGCGTTCACGGTTTCTTACGAGTGTTTTTGTGATATCAGTCTTCGCTTAGCCGAACAGTCTCCCATTCGTTATTGAGGCCAGAACGTCCCTTTCAATTTAACAGATCATCCGAGCATAACAACAATTTATAGAACGCCGCCGACAATAGTTGTAAGCCGATTAGTGAAATTAGTTCGCAGTTTCACTAGACCCACGCTGACCCTTACTATTACCCACACAAGCCTTGATATTTAAGCCCAATTTACAACATGTGGGCTGGACAAAGGAGAGATTGGAAATTTGGCATGTAATAACGACAGTTTAGAACACAGTAAAGAAAATAACGGTGCACGTTTGTTATGCCAGATGTGCGAAGCCGCCAACCTACATATGATCAGAGTTGTAGACCATGGCCCTAATTTGTTAGGGAAGTACGTATCCAAAAATGGATTATTCTAAGAGCTGTAAAATAAAATGATAATAGAGAATACCTTAATCTCATCTACGAATAACTTAGAACACATTTATTATAATTATTTCCGCACCAAAGTGTGAACTGTAACCATCGATTAACTTGTATTAAGTAAATAAAAGTTATAACTTAATTTTATTGACACATATGCTCGTAATATAATAAACTATTGGAGATCAGATGCGTTTGTTAAAAGTTTATTATTATAAATCACTGTATATATTAAAATAGGTACAGACCAAATAGGTACAGACAAAATTGACTAACGTTTTAAATAGAAAAGTTGCTATATTCGATTAAGAGTAACTGCTTAATATGGAGTAAATTATAATGCGAATACTTATAATTCATAAACCAAATACGAAAGTGATAAGAAAGCTATGAAACCAGATGATTTAATGAAAACTCTTAGAAAGTTGCCAGTGCATATGATTATCATTAATTCAATTTAGCTATCGTGCAGAGAGAACGAACTATTGTAAATATCCTAAAAGCTAACTCCGAAATGCACTTACGAACCACATAACTTTAGACTTGAATAATTTAGCTCTTTCTAGCCACCCAAATATAGCACACAGTATTTTTATAAAATTACGTCAGCCGTTTGTAATCTCCTAGCTTGCTAATAAAATATTAATAAATAAATAAAAAATACCGAACGTTCATTGTTTATATTTAAAAATATACAAAAGATTGCATTTCTTAGTCGAATGATGAGAAATGGGGGAGCTTAGATTCAAATTAGAAAGCCTCGTGACAAAAGATATCCCTGGAAAAACCTTCTAAAGTAAACACTTTAAATAAATAATTCTTTATTAGCGGTAAAATAAGATACGATAATAGTATACTATTGTAGTATACTACTAGTATAGTATCGCCTTGAGGCGAACATCGTTCAATTTATTATAAGTAGATACATCAAATTAATTTATAACATGCCTAAAACATAGTTTGTGGTATATAAAAAGTTTATACTTCTCTTCGTAACAATGTACATACCCATGATCATCCAGCCATTATTATAACGTTGTAAAACATTGTATTTTCTGTCATAAAAATATATTTTATTCAAAACACAACAGCACAGGTAACATAAAAATTATAAAACAACGTTAGTTTCTTCGAAGTTTATAAAGAAACAAATTTTATCACAATTTATTATTAAAAATGAGCATCAACCGACGAAAGCTTATTTGAAAGAACTACAATTTACGTCCTGTTGTTATTGCCAAACTTCGCCGTTCGCTACGTCTCCGCATAATATAAGTTGAAAATGAAAATTACTATCGTATGAAAGCAATGTTTTTATTTACGCCAACACTTTACCCTACCATACAATAGACAGAACTTCGGAATGTCTCTCTGTGCTAATGATTGAACCAAAAGAACATTGGATTTTGAAAACAATTCCGAACTAATTTTGCTTTCCGTCTTTCAAATCACCCGTGTGAGGAAATCCGAAAAAAAAGTTGCTTGTATTCATATTATACACAGACACTCATTAGGTACTATTCCGCAATATGTTAAAGCGAAGTACAATAAATGTGAAGGCTGGTGAGGATGGATGTATGTTTGTTACTCCTTCACAAACAAACTACTAGACGGATTTGGATGAAACTTTACAGTAATATAGGTTATACATCAGAATAACATATAGGCTACAATATGTAATGATTTCATATACTTTTGGTCGCAATATAACGATACATGTCAATTAAGTCGAAAAAAAAATCTGCCTTCTCAGAGCTATCTTGGCGTAGGTTGCTTAAGCCATTGGAGTTACACAAAGATGATGTACCGTAGGATTGTTTGTCTTGGATAGTTCTAAATAAAAGTCCGCGACAGCATATATCTATCGTTCATGTGGAAGGCACTATGCCCAAACTGGTGAACCATGAATTTAATTAAATTGGATACTATTTTGCAATGCACGTTTTGGTATATTTATAATAGAAAAAAATATATATTTATTTATTTATAAAAAGATCTGTCACAAAACTTAATGTGACAGACAAACACGCGAGCGAACCCGGTGGTAAAACCTAGTTATTTTATAAATGCGTTTCTAGCGAGTAACATAATATGATCTTAATTTATTCATAACTGTTTGGTTTTAAACTTCGCATAAGCTTAAGAAATCTTTAAAAGTATTACTTCGTAGCAAAAAAACACAAATAGCATGTCAGATTCACATAATTTCTATGAACAGTAAACAAAGCTTATATCGACTTAACGTATTACTGTAAGTAACTGACTTATTAACTAATTGTAGGTAATGCACCGAGTATTTAACGAACAAATAAATGTTTTAAATACACGAAATAGTTGAATAATATCTGTGTCGGCAAGTAATCATGGCTGACCGATGAATGCTAAACGGATTAACGATTGTATTTGGCGCGAACGTTTCACAATCAGTTCACTCATTAAAATCATTCTCGTCCAGTCATCCAGAATACGCCTGTCAGCGGTTCCCTTTAACACTATTAACGGTAATTTCACAATTTCAGAAACAAGCGCTTTATACAATGACTATGAAAAAAGCGAAGATAATGATTTAATTATAACAATAACTCAATATGCCCTACTGAGTCTAGGCATAAAATGGCATTTAAATATTTCCAAATAGAAGCGCACTCTAGCTCATAAAGCAAAATAATTCGAGCATTCAATACTCTTATATGCAGGTTTAGCGACTCCAAATAATAATATTTTATTTCCAGGCAAATAATGACATAACAACACAATAAGTTTTACAATTACAAAAGAAACTCATAAAAAGTAGAAAACATACATCAAATATCTACATAATTGATGACATGTCAGAACCCCCACTGGATTGCGAATACTTACATTATGTTATCATTGGAATTAGATTTACTTTCCATTAAATACCTAAAAGTAAAAACCACAATCCACGTATAACAACATTACAAATTTGATAAACAAACATTTTAACAAACAAAAAAACCAACTTCAATGTAGAACTAATCTAGACCAAATTAATACGCACTAAAAAGTAAATAAATAATTAGGTATTTTTCTACAACTTAATAAT
>DWQT01002655.1:0-13748 GCA_018244895.1 Myscelus amystis hages | reverse complement strand
TTTCATGAGAATCGGTCAAGCCGTTTCGGAGGAGTACGGGAACGAACATTGTGACACGAGAATTTTATATATAAGATACATACATATACTACTTGTACATAAGTATGAGAAATCCAAGTTTCGGACATCCTTTGTCCTCGTAGTATTTTGGTTCTTTTTCGTTAGTAACACTCAGCTTCTACAACTTACACAATGTACGGTTGGCCTTAATTACTCTACGAGTATACACATTCATTATATATGTACTCGTACCTACTCGCAAAATATTTTACTTACCAAGTAGAGAATTTTGCAACAGCAAAATGGATTGTTGGGTAGTTAGGTATTTATAAGGGGTTTTGATATGGCTTATTTGCCCTTAACATTATTTATTTTTTATTTTCTTAACAGTATCTACATTTTTTATCTTCAATAAAATTGAACACAAAACCTAGCTTCTATAAATACGTACTGGATAGTGCACGTATGTATTACAAAACAATATGATTTCCATGACATATTAGGTATACTAACAGTAAAATACTTACGAGGACAAACTTTAAAGAACATTTTAAAAATAGGTTTTGAAATGGTCGCTCATCGTGGAAATCTGATAAGTGAATCTTTACGAAATATGGTGTGGCGGTAACTTAGTATCGGGGTCAAAATATGCAATTTCCACGAGAGCTCGAGCGAAGCCTCGCGTAACAACACTGCGTATATTATATGGTATCGTCAATGATGATAGTATTGAATAATTGTATAACATCTACTTCCCCTGGTAACTTCCGGGTTATTATGTATGTAATATCGGGTATTCCGTGTATGATGTTTTTTGTAACTCTATTAACATTATGCTCAAATGCCTTAAAAAGGAAATTCGATGTTTTTTCAAACAAAATCCGTCCTAGTGTAATTAATTTAAAAACTTAAAATTCATAATAAATTACATATTATTAATCACTTACGTTGTGATCCGTATCGTTCTCATTGTTAATACACTTATGATATAATACTTGCACTTTTTACGCTGGTCAGAATTTGTCATTCGTTTCGATGGAATATTGGAGCGCTTCGGGCTATTGAGGACAAAGCCGCAATATTTGGTAACAGATGTGAATATTCCGGATTTCGGCGCGAAGTGTGTACCTACTGGCGCCTGATAAATATTTGTAAACGTAAGTGCGCGCAGTTTGGCTGTGACTGGTAATAAAACTAGCCTATGGTATTTTCAAACGAATAAGAATTCAAAAGAATAAGAGCTTATTTTCACCACGATAATAATTAATTTAATTTATAAAATGTATGTATTTTACTATTATAACTATATTCGAAATATAATTTACGAGTATGTTAAATAATGAGAGGTCAGGTGCATAATTTTAATTCTATAATTTTGAAAGTGTACATTCATTTCATGCGGTAGTAAGGGTTGTAGTGTGTCACGAGGTAATGAAAGCTCCATATAAAACAAAGATAGCTCTCGAAGCTTCGCATTAAGAAGTAAATTAATAATTTTAAATTTTATTCACCATATGCGAAAGGTTATTTGTAACAATTTTTTTACGTAAAGTTTTTTTAAATTTTTTAAAATTTATTATCATTTTTTTAGACGTACTGGGGGCGGCCGGTACCTGGTGGTCACTTCACTGATCCGTTATCGTCGTCTTCATCAGCGAATTTGTTTACCTAAATGTATACCCCAACGACACTATCTTGAACGACGGTAGGTTCTAGTCTGACCTTTGATATCCGGTTTATATTGATCGTATTAACACTTTCGGCCTGCATGACGAATCATGATTGGCAAACATCTCTTCGTAAAATGGAGACAAAGAAGGAACACGCGTGATAATAATCTCGTGGTTCCATATACTACACAGGCGGGTACAGCGACGTTTCAATGACAGCAGACCACTCGTTAATTATTAAATGAATCTAAGGGACCGTGGTCCATTACGAGATTGATTTCACCGGACGTTGTGATAGTCTCGATGGAGAAATCATATTAAATTACAGAGCTTCATTGGGTCAATAGAAGAAAAATGTAACAAACCATTTTTAATGTGGTCGGTAAGCGAAATTTTTTTGCATTTGTAAATTCTAGTATGAAACGCTTATGCATTCGTGGAGGCAGGTGTTATTGCATGTAATTATATTTCATATACATATAATAATAAACAAACGAGGTGTTCTACTTGGGGCACAAAGTTATCGACGCCTCTATAGGTGACCTCATTAATTACGACTGTCCTATTCGAGATCAGTTTCAGATACCTGAGCGCTCAGGCGAATATTTCGCACGTGTCACTTAAATCTATAACATGATGTGACTTAAAAAACAGTTTTCTTTATAGCGATTTACAATTTCCGATGGAGTAATTACTCTCTGTTCGGTGTCACCGTTCATGTGCAATTAATAGCCTTGTAATGGCAACGGCACAGTATTATATCGGACATCTTCGTTAATCAAAGTGAAATCAGTAATCGTAGCTTACGATAGCCTTCAGGCCATATAGCGACGATATACCACATATTTGAAAGATCAGCGGGAGGAATGGAATATTAGTCGACAATGTTCGCAATCCTTTAGCATTAAATTTTTATCGAACTATCTTTGAACATGTAGATTTACCAAAGCTTCCGACAACGCTCGAATAAATTCGAAGAGCAACGGTTATTCAAAATAATCCCGATTTAAAATGAACCCCTATTTCCAAGTTATAGCTGGAGCATTTTTAACGAGACTCTTTCGGTTTCAAATATGTTGTGTTGAATCGTCTTAAAATGTACATAAAGTGGTTCCCTGAGAAATAGCATGAATATCTGACGACTGCTCGGATTTGCGGATGTGTGTGTGACGCAAATAGCAACATAAACTTTTATTCCGGCGATGGACTGTGGAAGGTTTTTAATGCACCGGGCCGTGTGCACAGTTTATAAGGCTATGCGTGCCGTTGTAATTTGTAAAATTGTAAACAACAAATAGGCTAAATGTAATGTTTGTTCATGTTTATATTTCTTACATTTGTTACAGATGGACACTTTATCTTACTGTAGGATGGTTCCCTATATAACACCATTCTTGGCTCCACGAATAAGTGTTATCGTTAGTTTGATCGCGTGCTTACGCACTTCACATTACTAATGAATGACTGTTGATGTATGAAAGCGATGTGGATATGAAATATTAATTACAGGCTTTGGGGATGCCCAACACAAGTAACTACAATTTCTGAAACCTTTTCTACTTACTTTAGCCCTCGGTTCGCGTACATTAAGCGCTTGCCATCTTAACATGTGTCTATGCAGTTTAATTACGCTAGGATAAAAACAAGATAATAGAAAAAGGTCAGATAGATCCATGTCTGTGTAGAATATGCTAATATAATATATACTGACGATTTTGCTTTAATTGTTAATATCTAACTGAAACATATGCTACTTTTAGTTTACTTTTATGAAGTCACAATTGTTACCATTCTGATTGTATTTCTTAAATTTCCACGCTGTAAAACGCAAGTTATGGAATATACTAATTCTGTAAAATCTGTAAAATGCACATGTTTGTGAAGATAAATGTTTTTGTCGCACTCTTATATAGATAATATCATATCCGGATATACAACAAATGCTCATATTTATTCCTCGATTATTTGTCAGCAGTCAGAGCCACTAGCCACGGGTCCAGCGCGATCGTCCATATCGGACATACATCAAAGCCTCCCTCCCGTATTTGCGTAATAGGATATACGAGAGGGAACGAAGGTTACACATGGTCATTAAATTGAATTAGATCTCGCCTACACGGATGCTTGCAATGCAATTGTGAACTGAGCTACGTATATATGTAATATCATTTAGCGCGAAATTAATACATTGTTATTATGTAATTTCTCTAAACTTGTTGTTTAGTAGCAGTGTGGTTCATATTGAAATGAAATAAAAATGTTGTATAAGTTAACAGTTAATATTGAATTCGAATACGGGTTACGGGTTGAAGGCAGTCTTTCATACAGTATCGATGCGAGGTGAATAGTTGCATATTAAATATCATATTATATTTTATTTTAGTCATCGAATGAAAGCTTAAAATGACGTAGCATATTTGTGATATCAAGCGTTCTCATTTCATTATCTATTCCACCATATCCCCATGAATATGTGAAACGGATAACTGGATAGTTCGATATTTTCTTATGCAACAACTTTCCGACAGTTTATGTTGGTGTAAAACTTTTAACGACGTGTTCTTCAAGGGACTAGCAAACATTTTAGAAGTAACATTTACCATATCCGAAAGCATTCGCAACATTTTTCTGACGTTTTTTATTGTTCCACTCCTGGATTTGGGTCTCCCCACAAATAGATTATAACTGAGCAACTGATTTGTCTAGTAAACTATTGAAGATATTTGGTGGATTTATTTAATAGCGTAAGTACCCATCAACGAAGGATTTTTAGATATTCTACCTCTAATGTCTCAATTCTTTGAAAATTAGCCAATTTTGAAGTTTACGTTATGAAAATTGGCAAGTAATTTTTAAGTAAAGTGAAATAAGCTTATTATAATAACGGTTGAAAATTAGCGGATTTTACAGCAAGTGCTAAACGATGTGGCATTGAATTTTCTGTTAATTTGTTTATTGTATAGATTCACAAACAGGCAGATGGGCCACCTGTTGGTAAGTGGTTACCGTCGCATATAGACTCTTGCAGCACCAAATTAAATTAAGTAAAACATTATGCAAATATGTATATGTTTACTGATACAAGTGAAATAAAACTGTACGACAAATACCGAATAGTCCAATTGAACTAAGAAATCCTTTCGACATATTTATTTACAGTACCTTCACTGAGCATTCAAAGAGCTGAATGGGACGTTCAAATTCAAATTCAAATTCAAATTGTTTTATTCATTATAAGGTACATACATACACTTAATGAAAGTACAACGTATTTGTTATATGCGCACAATGCGCGCGGTCATTATTTTTTAGGCAGAAATAGGTGTTTTTTTTTGTCATCCCCAATAATAATAACGTTTTTAAGTACGAACCATCGTCACCATTCAAAACATTTCCAACATCCAATACTTGCATAATACATGCATATATGTATACGGTAAATCTAATGCGCGTTATATTATATTCCCTTTGAAATGTTATACGTACTTGCAGTCTTACTAAGCGGGTGCTATAGAATATGTATATTAAAGGAGATCGGTATCGGCAAACGGAATATCATAATTGACTTAAGGACATCTTAAGCGGGCTCCGGCAAGCCCGGTTATTGGCTTTGCAACGTCGACACCAACTGCAGACAGCGAGATTTTTCTACTCGCTTACTTCAGCTCCACGGCGGTGACGGGTAACATTTTGTGCTACACGCATTAAATGTTTGTGGTTCACGATTATTAAATCGCCCGGGGCGCAAGCAAGTTTTCGAAAGTTTGAAACTTGTAGAATCGTTGCGTAGTTGTAGGTAGTCCGCGTATGCTCTCATCCTCCCTGGGTAAACCCGGGGTGAGGATGGAGTGGACTCGGTAATCTCCTGTGGACTCTCAAGGTGAAAAGGAAGCGATGGGATCACCTTTAATTTGGCTTACACATTGCGAATTCCAAGTGGGCTAGGCATACGGAACATCTACTAGCCTGCAGAGGGACGGAATGCCAGAGTAGCTGTTACAGCCCTTTGGGTTGAAAGCTAAATCAAGGACGCATATATCTCTTATTTACTTTCGTTTTTTTCTCATTTGATTTCTCCTATATTAATCAAGTGGTTTTAGTTATTCCTTTGCTAATTTTACATTAATTTTTCCTATCTTTATTCGCGTTATCTATTTTTAAGCTCTGTACAGGGGATTGCGGTTTCAACGAACGGCGGTGCCTTTGTATTTCAATGTACTCGTACGTGCATGCGTGGGTTGGGATAAACTCGCGCTATTGCAGAATATTTCATTCGGATATTCTCCCACGCGTGTATGGAGTTTTTATTTTGTGTACTCGTATTATACGAGTATTAATAGAGAATCGAGCGTTAGACAACTACGAGTATATAACAATAACAAAATAAGGCTTGTTGGTGTGACGAAATTTTAACACATGGATTCCATTTATTTTTTATATTTTCAAAGGGACTACGAAAGCAATACGGACCGAGTGATCACAATCAATTCCATAATGTACACTGGAAGCTCATTATTCACGGGACCATTATTCGCGTTTCATTATTCGCGGGTGAAAAAATTGCAATTTAATTCCTCTATTTGCAGCTAAAAATTTGTATACACGCGGATACAATCGATAAGCACGAAGGCATACGGTCTCGTTTAATAACGCATCAATATCCTAATAGCTCCAAAATTTCATCATTGTCATACCATGTGTTTGAATGATTTCCATACACCATGCACAATGACAGATACAAAATACAGAAGAATTTATTGGTAATTCTACATATGTATGAATATATAAGAAATGAAGTATATTTTCTATGATTTAAAATAATGTTGCAAATAAAAGCTTAGGCTATGTAAAAAGAATCACATTATAGTTTTTGCGCTAAGCGTTATATCGAGTAAGCGCCGTTGGATGTCGACCTAAAGCTCCGATTCAATTACGACAACCAGTCTCTCTAATCATATTTGATTCGGCGACGATTTTTAGATTCAAAAGGAAATAGAAATTGAAAGCGAATAAAGTTACGTAGAGTGGATAATGTATTAAACACAATATTGCTGCGCAGACCGTTAAATGGAAATTTAGATTTTTGTTCGGTGCATCTTTGTTTATTTAGCGTAAAATAAACTTATTGTGTTTTTTGCTCTGCATTTAGGTAAAGATGAGGTAAAAAACATAATTGTGTAGTGCGTTGGTGCTGAAGATAGAACACATGTGTTATATATTTGATCACAAAATAGCCCTTATGTGCAGTATAAAACTAAACAGACAGAACAGTTTAGTTTAAAAATAATTGCATTCGAAACACTTACTTGAATTAATTCTTTGAAAGTGATCTAGTAAAGAGAACGTTGTAACAAATTTAATTAACTAAACTGCGACGGGATTGTGCTTTGTTGAAATACCTGAATACGACACGGATGTAAAGAGGATCTGTATTCTGCATCCCTTTAGCTTCGCAGTCAAAAGCCAGCTACGTAGAATTTAGTAGGGGCCATTGTGCTGACCTAAAATGTTTCGACATAGTACTATTGTACCTATGTGATATAAACCTTACACATGACTCATTAAATTACGTTAGGGCATTTGAACACGCGTGTATACACATCGGCAATGTCGATTCAGGTACGTATGCGCCAATCTACATATGGATATGTGAGACGTGCAATTTCCCTTTGAGATATCCGGGAACGTTGACGGTGATGTACTTTGACGTAACTAACAATGTTTGCAAGGAAATATGAATGACTATGGAAAATTGGTGACGCTCTTTTATTAGATCCTGTTATTTTATGCAGCGGAAGTTTCGATTCATATACATACAGAAGCTATATTCTAAAAGCCTGCCAGTATTTCGAATCTTTTTAACAGGAAGATTCGCTTTGCTAGAAATCCGATAGAGTTACTATTTGACAAATTGCACGGATGCAAGATGACATCGGGATACCTATAAAGTTTGAGAGATTACACTTTTGAGTAATTACGGTAGTTAGGCTCGTTTTGTACAATTTGTAGATAGATGCGGTCATTGAACGAGTCATGGTGGAATTTCTGGTAGTAGTAATAAACCACCTGGTTTACTGTGATATGTGTACAGAAGTAAATTGTTTTTTTCAGAAACTGGCCGCTGTCATAATGAAACCATAAGTCCTATTAAGTGTATCATAGAACTTAAACAGATTTTCGCGTCCTTCGGATACTAAAGCAGAAATATCCAGTTTCATATGCAAATAAAAATACCGATACTTTACTACTTTAAAATTCCGGGAATAAACTGAATTGAAAAGCATTTCTAAAGAAATCCAACTCACGCGGAGGTCAAGCTAGGCATATTTAACTCCAGTGAACCCCTCAGCTAACAGAGTAGGTATATAAAAAGTAGTGAAACCTTCCACAAGGATCTACAACTTTTATAAATTCTTTCAAGATTTATTATGAAATGCATTTGTCCATCTGAGTCGGTTATTTACCATTGAATAATGTGAAAATATATAGTTATAATTCTGTTGACATTTCGCCAGTATTTTATACTTCTAATTTTACGTTGGTCAATTATATTCTTTATATTATAAGAGTCTTATACCGTTTCTAATTTACGTTTACAATTATTGTTTCAAGTGTATTTGTAAAAAAAAGGTTTAAAATTTTCTGTAGTAAAATTTCACTTTACATTTTTAAATAATAATTGAACTTCATATACATTTCAAATATTATTCAACACCTAATATGTACATATATGCGATTGTCACGCAATCGGCCTGTTATGTGGAGTAAAGTGAACAATTACAGCCATCAAAGACTGGCTGTAGACAAAGGGGACTGCATTATCGCTGAGCAGTATGCAGTCACAGGAATATAAGGACTTCATAATTACTAATCTCATTAACATATTATGAGGAAAATAACACTTGATCTAGTTACTATTTTACTTATTTTCACAGATACCAAAACCCACCAATAAACACTTTGGAAACATTTGAACCGGTGCAGAGTTCTTCATGCTTCCGTATTTCAAGAGTATTCCGTAATTAGAGAATAACGTTTAATTAAATTACACTTAGTTTATTTAAATGGTGAAATGAAATACTTGCAGTTCCGTTTGAAAGCGTAAGCTTCTTCTGATCAAATGTCAAGTGCAAATTTTCATTTTGCGATCGCCCCTTAACGACTCAACCTTTGGAATTTGTTTGTAATATATTTTATTTATTTATTTATTTAGTTTATTCACCGATTACTATCGGCTTCTTGTGGGGCAGTTGAAATCACTATTTTCATACTTTACTCTCAACTTGTTCAAAAATCAATATTCGATATTTGTACAGAATTGATTGTTTTTTTAATTAAATAATATAGGCAAGCGTCTGGCTGCTACCTCACTTGATGTGAAGCAAAGATGCAGCCTACGATTAAGCACACTTGCCTGAAAAATGACTATGCACTTTGTTTGAAAAAGAGCCATGTTTTACTTCTCGGGAAACACCGACGCAGGTGAACTGTTCCATTCCTATCGTCTATTGCATTTCTATGAATGCAACGAGAAGGATATCACTACAGCAATGGATTTGGTTTGGTGATAGATGGAGCTTATGTGCATCGAACGATGTAATGGTTTCTTGGTGCAAAATGTATGTACGACTACGTATGTCCAAAGTGACGTTGCTCTATTTGGAGCATTGAAATCCGAGAGCAATTCATGTGAGAGCCGTTTCTGAGTGCATAACGGATGTCTATCTATTCAAAGTCGGCATGTCTCTCGCACGCCATAAGCCTGTTGGTATTTATACATATATGTGTGTAATAACCATACGCATCTCTCTATGTACTTTTTCGTATATACTTTTATGTCTGCTTTCCTGATAGTAAAGTTGGCATGAAAGTTATAATGAATATTTGTTGCTATTGCATTGCATTCAGATGGTCACCAATGTTAAATTGATTTATTGTATTTTATTACAAAAACAGAAATCAAGACCTGTTGTTTTTAAGTTCGTTGAATAAAATTGGATTCTCACTCGATATCGGTTCTAGCGTCGCTATCATAAAGGAGTGATTTAGTGCCGCAGTTATTAATACGTTCGAATGCAATGGTCCTACCAGAAAAATAGAAGAAAAAGCGCTGGACAGTAGACTACAATGTAAGTGAAATCATTACTAATAATATTTTTACATGATGTTTATAACAACGTAGATTTTATTAAATATATGCATATTCTATTTGATTGGACACAAATGCGATTAATTGAATATTCCTGAAACTCAGGAAGTTGTCTCGGCTAACCATAATGTTGTGTCGGTTCTAAAACAGTATTGGGTTTCAAAGGTAGCAAATAATCACTAGAGATAGATTATAGTCACGTCAATGTATGTACATGGGTGGGCAAGACATTATTAAATCATGCCAGTATGAAATAATGTTGTATTTCATAGACTTCTATGAAATACTAAATTATTTCATATTTCCTATTCACTTGAATAGGTCTAGAGGACACTTCACCTCTGGCCTTTTGAAAGCTACATGTATGGTATAAGCAAAGGTGATTTGCCTATTATAAAATGTTTCTGATGGTCTTTATCTATCTTTATAACTATCTAGCATTTTTTTTTATCATAAAAAAGAAAATCTTAAATAAGGGAATATCTAGGATTTTCCTTTTTGATACTTCTCATTTAATAATGAAAACAGGGCAGCGGTAACAGTGCTGCTGTTGCTGATTTGAATTTCATTTGATGCTTCTTTAATGTAAATTGAAATTTTACATTTACCTAATAACTTAGGAATAAATATAGGCACTTGCCACGTAGGCATACAAATATACGAGTAGAAAGCCACGAGAGTCACTATTGTCTCGAGGCGCAAGCTAGCCAATTCAACTGTTTGTCTTCGTCGAAATTACACGAGTCAGTTTCAACGCCCTCTGTCTACAAAGCACTGACTGGAGGATATCAACACGTAACGTAACTATGATTGTCGACCGACACGCGGAGACGGGGATATACGGAACTGTCTATGACAATGCACTTGCACTTCAATCTGGTGCAATGAGAAAACACCGGTCTGCTGCGGTCGGTTTATATCAACGATATAATGTAACTCCGTATTGCTTTATAAGTTCCCGCGTTTCTTATTTCTTGTTTGCTTCAATGGTGTAATTATAATAAAAGTGACCGCACCGGAAATGGGGTTAATTTTTGACGAACGATTTTTCTTGCCACAATCCGGCCTATTTATTGGACAATTGTTAAGTGTTGGCGTTTGCTGTTTTTTAAAATCTAGAATTGTGTTTTAGTAGCTAACATAATATATAGAAATACATATTAGGAACAAATGATAGATTTAACCGGTTCCACGCTATGTCTAATTGCTGCTCATTTCTCTCCAATGAACATACAGTCTGTTACGACCTACAGGATATATTATGTTTAACGCCTAGTGATGTAAATGTCTTGTAAATATATCGATACAAAAATATTTTTAAGCAAAACCAATAAACACATGTAGAAAATATTTGCTTGGCACGTATTAAGCTTGTTAGGTATTCTGTTGGGTTTCCAATACAAATTACATTTTGTCGGCGTATTTGTCGGTTTTGTTAATTTATTTTAGACCTTATTATAACATGAATTATTAACACCTGAATATGGGATGATGAAAATTGAAATTTCAATAAAAGACAGAAGCTTAATATTATTTGACGTTCACAAAAATGTAAATTACTTGTTAAATAAAATGTATTCTTGTTTCGGGTCTGTTTTGTTATATTTATACTTAAGCGTCTAACTATACACACACATATCTGATGTATCAATTTTACTGAATATGGGTAAATTTTATGTGTGAACGTTGTTAGAGAAACTTAATGGCGCCTAGTAATTCGATTATATCTGGGAAACATGGCCATAGAACTACCTGTGCACCTATTTAATAGCAGTAAGTAATTAATGGAACATAGATCGGCAGTGCTCATAGGCAGATAATTGTTCATGTGTCAGGTCATGTGTCAGGCTTATCATTAAATTCTATAATTCTATTAATATTGAATTTCCTGCGCGATAATCCTATATAAGAAATGGATAATACAAGTTTAAATCATGTAACCTGTTAAGCAGATTTGCCCTTTGTTGGTCTCGAGACTTTTTAATTCAATAGAATTTTATTGAAAGAGTAGCCATTAAGAGTTCAAGTGGAAGACGATACTTAACTTCCTTTCTTCATTCTTTACAAAATTAAAATATTGTAGTTTATTCACTTGAAGTACTTCGATTTATTGTAATTCCAGGTAAAAGAAATTTGTACATCATATCATGCATACATTTTCATAGCTCAAGAGAACATAAGTTTCAAAATAGATGATACGGTATGTACGAGCACATAAAAAATGTTAATTTCTTATCTTTGTACTTCCTTACATTGCAGTTCAAATTTATCGATCAATATTGGGTGTGATTGAGTGATAGCCCAGAGACAACATGATAAATGTCTGAGAAATTTATTAGTTTTTAAACTCTTCTTTAAATAAGTAAATTTTGATATGCATTTTTGTTGTTGTGTTGGGTTACATTTTTTTTTCTATAATACTTTTGTCTTGCTTTTACTTCACTGTAAGAGTTATTGCAGAAAGCAATTTTACATTAACTGAAATAATGTTTTTATGTAATTATTTAATGCTTCTTAATTTATCTCTTCAAGGTTTATGAAGTCGAATATAATTAGAACAAGTAATCAAGCTACAATTGTTGAATGTGAGATATACTCGTAATTTGCAATCGTAGCTGTTTATAAATTAAAAGTTTTATTTAATGGTCCATACATATTATATGGTTAAAGCCGTTTCTAGGAATGTCATTTTGTGTCATTGCTACATAGTGTACTGAACTCAACACACGATACAGTAATATTGTGGAAAGCAGACAGAGAGGTTGCTTGATAAGTGATTACTGCAGCCTGTGGACATCTACGAGTATAAACAACATCAAATATATCTCGCTTGTGTAACCTATTCGCAATGGACTAGGCTCTTGCAGCCCCATTCCGGTGTATTGAACCTTTACTGGTTAGCGAACGTAGATACCAATTGTTTATTTACTAGCACCGCTTCTAGTCAATGTTCGTCTTTGTACGCGTTGATGTCGACAGTAATTTGACGTCAGCCACGAGAAATCTGTAGTTTGTAGAGTTTTAAGAGGTTGGCAGTATATGTATATGTATATTGTATGCGTTGAGTTCATGGTCAAAGTGTAACACTAATAAACAAAGGGAGTTACTACATAAAAATGACCAAGTGTCAAATTGCAAGGAAAGCACTTAGAAGTACGTTATAGCGCATATGTACGGTAACGTAATTTATCACATAGCATATAGAAACAGTGTTTTTGTTATTATAATTTAAATGTTCTGCGGTTTCAGTCGGACGACTACAATTTATTTTTGTAGTCAAGCGGGAAATACTCAATGTGAATGCATTTCTCGTGTGTATTTTCCTCCTGTCAAAATTCAAAATAAACAATAAATTCCCATGAACACAAACGGTATCCTGTGCCGGGGACGTGAAAGCAGGAGTCTTTGATGTTTGAAGAACGCCGTGATTTTCCGTCGATATTTTTTTAATGCTCGAAAACACTCTTATTTGTTTAATGGCTGGGTAACACAGCCATGTAAAGTGCGGAGTGTTTAGTTTTACATATTGGACGTCAAACATCACAGCACACCGCATTATACATCTCTAACAAAACTGTTATCAGCCGCGCCTTGTAGCTCTGATTTTCATAAATGTTCATTTTCCGGTTCAAAAGGCTGTGAATTAGTTAAAAAGGAGAAAAGGAACAGTTCGCACGTCACCGCTTCCCGGTTATTCCCAGTTTTTTCTTTTACAATTTCGCAGCAATTACGATGTAGGTACAAAATCGGTTTTGCCCCAGAAAGTGACAGTCCAATTACAGATTTTACAGAATGCATTCGTTAAAATGAACATGAATAACGAAAATGTTTGCCCCTTATTTCAGCGGATGAAGTGGATTAAAAACAATCAATATGAGGTAAATAATATCACCAGTACGTCCACATGTGTAAAACTGAATTATAAGTAT
>DWQT01002654.1:0-13748 GCA_018244895.1 Myscelus amystis hages | reverse complement strand
ACATACCAAATTTCATCGTAATCGGTTCAGTAGTATTTGCGGGAAAGAGTAACAAAGATCCATACTCACAAACTTTCGCATTTATAATATTAATAGGATTAACTACTGCCAGGGTGGTCGAAATTGTTCTATGCCCTTATTGCGCAAGTAAAGCTATCTATAGAGCTTATATGATTCAAAAAGTGTCGTGTTGGGTAGTTTAAAATTGTAACTAAATATTTATATGCCCTTATGACGCCAGGTCTCTAATGGGTTAGACAGAAAGAACCGTGTTAAATATCTCTGTCTTTTCACACCTGTCGTCCTTTGTGCTTTATATTAATTCTAATAAGTATATTTTGATTTCGTGTCAAAATGATAAATTTTAAATATAATCGCTCTAGTGTCCTTTTATCTTAAAACATTTATATTTGATGAGACACTCTAAGTACCTATATAGCGAATTAATAATAAATAAATATACATACGGTGTAGCAAAATGCTTTCTGGTTACTACAGCTGCATATTTGGAGATTAGCGGACTTTATGTAAAGTCAATTCTTCTTCTTTTGCTTCTCGTTCTGTAGTCTCTATCTATTTACCTATAAGCTATAGTCTATCCTCTTCCTTTGCGAGTAGAATCAGTTCCACCTCTTCCTTTGGTTTCTTGTTAAAGACAGTTACGTTAATCTAATTTATCTACACATAGGTATCGATAATTGTAATAATTTACTAATATTTACCGGTTATTATCAGTCGGCTAGACTCGGCGCCGCAGTAGATTAGTTTAATCGAGTGATTTTGTTACATATGACGATTTTGGGCGACATTAATGACTTTTACAAAATAAAAGTTTCCACAAGTCTTTCCGTATCTTGACCAAATAGGTCAGATGTTGATTGATTTGGAAGTCAGATGTCTCTGAAATCCGGAATTGTAGGTTAGCGAATTACATGTTTCAAAGAAACTTCAGGTGTACATACGGACGGACGGACGGATTTCGGACGATGGTTTTGTGAACAGTTACATGGCACATGACATATTCCAGGATTTAAACCCCGGACCACAGTAGTGCGAGACTGAACGCTAAGTCAGTAGGCTATCACTGCTTATTGATAACGTATATTACAATAAATTCCATTACACACCTTCTTGTTTAGTGTAATCTATATACATAAATAAAATTTAAGTGTCTCTCTGTGCTTTCAAAAGAATTGTTTCCATAAGTGCTTATGTTTATTCACACGATACTAAAACAGTATTTATTTAAACCTTTGTTTGTCTGTCTTTCTGTTTGTCCAGGCTAGTCGCTGGAACGGCTGAATCGACTTTAATGGAACTTTTACTGCAAGATAGAGGAGGCTATAAAGCAAAATATAGGCTACTTTATATACCAAAGTTCCTACCGGAACGAAATCTATGCGGTAAACACTGTAGGACACAGCTGGGTGTTGAAAACGAATAGTAAGCAGAATATACGTCCCGCGGTCGCGTGTCTCGTCAAATTTCGGCAAATCGGTATTTTGATTAGCCACCGTGAATTTTTATACGCATTTACGTTTTTTCGAGCATCATAAAACCGATTGCTTAGCAATTTTTCGAATTAAAGCCGGTTTTCGGGTCTATATCTCATAAACGTAGTAACTCTATTGTGAACGTACATCCTTTTTTTTGATTACTTAACGTTTATTGCGTGAAATTGTATAGAGCAAATTTGCCTGGTGGCTACTAAAAAGTTTTAGTATAAGAACTACAGCAGCTTATATTACAGAATATAGCATTAGAATATTTCACTGTTTGCAGTTTGTTTTTATTTTCATTGTAATTAAAAATTGCTGGATGATAACACTAGTTAAAGATTTCATTGGTAAATTATTACCACATAGGTATATGAACTAATCCTAGATTACCTATTATAAATATGTAGTGGATTCTTACTACATTAATTCAATAATAAACGCTAATTTTTCAATTGTAAATGAAGAATCTCGAAGATCTTCCGAAATAATGTACTTAATAGGTACTTGATTAATTACATATCAGGCAATCGAGAACTCGATTACTCGCCGATAGCAACCGAATCGAGATCGGCGGTAAGCACCAGTTGGCACAATCGATATACAGACGACTCCCTTTTTTACAAACGGATCTACATAAAATTTCACGAACTAATTTTTTTACGAATCTGTGCTCTATATCAAGGCGGTAAACGCGCTCCGAATTAGGGAAGGGACTTCGTCGTCGGCAAAATTAGGTTCGTCGAAAACCGGTAAAGAAAGATGGCGGCTTTGACACGTGACATAAAATGTTATTTACGAGCGGGAAGTTCGCGAGTCGGGATGCGACATGCGAGAGCGTCACGAACCGCGGAAATACGATTTTAAGGAGCGATTTCTATTCATGGCGGCTTTATGTGTACAACGGTCGATGAATAGTATAATACTTACTCTACAATTCAAGGCGATTACTGTACTATTAGGATAGCGATGGCTGTACTATTAGGAACTTGCATCGGTTTCTATAATGATTGTTTTGTTTACCCCTGTAACGTTACACAAGAGACCTTGTAGATTATAGATTAAAAGCATTCATTTTTCAATGTTAACATACAATTTATCTGTCTGATAAGAACACTAGGATATTTACTTGTTTAGTCATTATAAAAAGACAATAAAAAAACAAGTATGTAACTACTAATAAGTAGCAAGGAATACTGGACAAAATGTCATATCGATACCGTTTCAAGTAAATTATTTTCCAAAGATTTTTTAGGTATTAAAAATGGTCATGCTATGCAACAATTGAAACTTATGTCTCATTATTCTGCTAATAACATTTTATTTCGAAACCTTTGTCCAGTATATTATCCAGACAGAAGCTATTAATATTCTAAAACGCTTTCATTAAAACCGAGCTACATTTAAATCGAAAAACGTAAATAACTTCACAAACGCAGAAGCTGAAATCTCAATCACGTGGCAATCAATGCTTAATAGAAACCAGTACTTTATCAATATTAGGACGAAGTACAATATTATTTACAAATTACTTTGCAGATAACAACACTTTGATTGTTAGAACCATATAAACAGTTTCTTTATAATTCGTTATCTTATCATTGAGTTTTGTTTGTAAAAAATATTTTCCTTGTTGGTCAAAAATTAATCAAGGTAAATTGAAACAAAAATGGGCATTGAATGGACTCGTGGTCGAGTGGCTAGAGATCCTAAGTGCACAACTGCAGGACGTGGGATTAGTTTCCACACATGAATAGTGCCAATCAAATTAAATAGGTAACTGCACCAATAATTTTTAACTAAACTAAAAGTCTAATGGTTTACGGAACTCTTGTAAATTCATTACCACTAAAGCGCGATTTTGCAAACTTTTTGAATTTCGAATTCTTTTTATACGCGCCTCTTTTCATACTTTTTTTTATTGGCACAGCTGTCAAACAGGCAAACGATTTATAATCTATATTTTTCATTATTCAGCGGTTGGTTAGATTATTCGGTTGTGAATGATGAAAATGTTTTCTGTGACCCAGTTAGTGCTTCTGTCACGCGAGTTTTAGAGATACGTTCACATGTTCCTCGAAATTTTCGGGAAACTAATCCAAACTTGGGCGAATTATAAGGATTAGTTACTTAATGGGTTCCTTGGATGAGGTTTTTTTAATAGGTATTATAGCCTTATACCTATCTGTATACAGAGCAATCATCGCATAAATTAAAATTTTAAATACTTTTTAAAGAGTTTTCGTTTTCGTTCAAGATTAAGAGAAACTTTACTAATAAATCGTAATAGGTAATTAAGGCGACTTAATATTGTATGAGTTCTAAGGATGCTGATTCGTAAAGATGCATTGCAATCATCAAACATATAAATAAGTTATGCACAATTAGTTCTTATTATATCATCGTCGGGCCGGCGATAGCACGCTTTCTTAATATCGCGTATAACAAATATGAAATATTTGGAGTTAGATCAATAACAAGTGATAAATTCGCGGGGTGAACGACCGAGAGATGGTCGGGAGGCGCGTGGACCGTAACCGCTTGCGTCAGTTCTTAGTTGATAAGGCATCCGCAATTGTTTACGTATCGCTCGATCGAGCCTCCCGAGCGACTGCGAAATGACATTGGGCCGATCGGCCACTTCATCTGTCACTGAATCGTGCACAGATAAAAAAAATCGGCATATCTTTTTCTTTTCTAATTTCGGCCTTCCACTTTAGTTGCCAATACGAATTCTGGCACGCACTTGTTCAAAGTACGGAGTATTTTTAAACAAAGTTTCTGTTCTGTCTGGGTTAAATGAAAATGACTGTACAAGTATAATTTCCTAAGTATGTTTATATACATATGTTTATCACTTGTCCGGTTACCATGACACAGGCATTTGACTGCCTACTTTTGGAATCAAAAAGCCCTGCGCGGTATTGTCCCTATTCTCATTATTATTAAAGTGAGTGAGATACAATGAATGCATGTGAAAATAAGATAAAATGAACGGACGCCACCCCGTTACAATAATAACTTTTTATCGCACATCCCTTTTACGACATGGGCCTTTTGCTGGGTATCTATATCATTTAAAAAGTTAGTTGCTCTCTTGACATAAATTGTATTATTGGCTATTTTTAATAATTTAAAAATATAAATAGGGCCAGAGATTGATTAGTATCTAAATAAAAAAAGAGAAATACTTCGTCTACAGTACTACAGTATCATCTGTTTTTAAAGTGTGTATAGACATTATTACGGTATACAAATGATAAGAATATATCTATGTATATTGTATCGAGGTTATTAAAAAAATATCGACATTTTTGCCACTTCCCTACCAACTTGTATCTGCAATAAACTGCATTAGAAAGCAACTCTGCCAATCTTTGATGTCTGCGACACATACAACATTATGTTTTTCAAGATAAAACTGAATAAGTATTTTCTATAATACTATGCTACATACTTTTCTACATCTCACTATGTTTTCTGCATTTAATTAATCCATTCATTCATTTTGTAGTTTATCGATACTGAACTAGACTAATTTCATCGTCCTCCGCATAGACAATACTAAAGATTTTGGCACGTTCCATTTTTGAAAAGAGCTTTGCAAATTAGTGTTGCCCACAAGTAACATATGAGTCTTCGTTATCACAATAGTGTGAAACTGTTATCATTGTAATCGCGATATCGGTCGTTCACCCCGTGCGGCGCTTGCGTACTAATGTATGTGATAGGATATGTCTACATTGTTCTTTGAAACAATATACCTACACTTGTAACGTATTGATATGTAATGTAAAAATGTACAGCTTTATACTTCTCTTAAAATCAGTGAAAAACAGAGAGAGAGAGAGAAAGAAAAAAGCATTGCAGAAGGAATATACTCGTAACGCTTTTCCCTTACGTGACGGTTTCTTTTATTAAACAACTGAAGCAATCGCGTTAAGGAACTTTTCTCCAAAAATATGTAACACATATTAGGAAAATATAAATTGAATTGAATATGCAATTTTGGATATAAATAAAACCAAATTGTTGACCGCGAGCCAGTTAACAAATTGATATTGACCTTGTCGTATTGATAGTGTCAAACTGTTACCTAATTATTGCGATACGATAAATATTACGCAAACAGATGACACGGTAATATCTTATGACAAGTAAGAAACCGCGCAACACTTCATACAACTCCTTCAAAGGCTTTAACTCCTCAAAATCTTGACGCGCTGATTACGCTTGTAAATCCTCAAGCTTACAGTGTGCGTTAACAAAGGTAACTTTGCCTATTAGATATTACTTGAGCACACATTAAAAAGTCCCCTTCAATATTAGGCACGAAATGTGACAATGTTTTATACTTTAATTTTATATTCCGATAGAATTTCAGAGGAAAATAAAAATATCTGGATTGCAACAACAGAGTCCCCTACTGAATTTTAGTTAAAAACTATCCAGGCGCACCTACCATTTCATCAAGAAGTCCACCAAAATCGGTCTAGCCGTCCAGTAAAGGCCTAAACACACGGACACGAGAATGTTATACATGAACACGAGTTAGTGTGAAACAAACCTTAGATGAGATAAACGCAAGCAAGTGATTCTACGTAATACATCCGAAATATGTTGCAAATATTTCTTACAATATATACTTATTGACAAAATTTCCCTTATTTCAATATTTTTATGGTTTAAGAAATTTATTTTCATTTCGAATTACAAAAATTCATTTACATGAGAACTTACTAAATTAAGTTAAGTTAAGTACTTCGGCGCACATTTTTATCTTATAGTTAGTTACATTAAATGTTAGTAAAGGACTGTGTTATTACAAACTATGTTATTAGCAAGAAAGCCTTTTTCCGCCTTTTTACTCTCTATGCACATTGCACCAAAGCTGATGTAAACCCAAGATATACTAAAATGTTAATATAACTAACATGTGCTATATTGGGTATCAAATTGACGATTTTGTGTTGACTTTAAATTTCGTATTTAGTCTGATTATTAAGGAATAATAATTATACTCTTACTCTATTTCTTAAATTTGTACGCCGTAAAAATCAAAATATGGATGTCACTAATAATTCTGTGGAAATAAACGTCTTTGTCTTTGAATTTCATTTTCTTTTAATAAACCTTTATTGATCGCCTGTTCAAATGCTATTTGGCATACTTCACACATCTCAGAGAACATTCTGGATAATTCCAGTCTAACGTTGAGGCATTCCAACTCAGTCCTCAGGGGTAACGGCGCATCTGTGGTCGGCCTGACATAGGAATATAATCTTATCTGGGGTCGATTACAAATGTCCATGGGCGGCAGTAGCCACTTACCATCAGGTGGACTGCATGCTCGTCTGTTACTTCCATATTATAAAAAAAAGAAAACATGGTAATCTTGCCAATTGAATAAATAATAATCGTTGATCTCAGGCTCTTATGAAATAAAACAAGCCGCCAATCAATTTACATGGCCCTCGGGCGCGATCGGCCCACGATAAAGACCTCGGGGTATAGGTATAATTTCGTTCGAAAAATTAAAAAAAAATCACTCGCGATTATTTTATTAAACGCACCCGAAATTGTGACTTTACACGTGTTTTGCGTTTACGTTTAACAATGTTTATTTTTCGTGTCGCCGTCAATCGTTATGTTTACTTTTTGTTTATAATGTTATTTATGTTTTAGAGGATTACAAATGTAATTAGGTGTTTTAGAGCGTGTTTCATAAAACTTGAAAAAGGAATTAGAATTAAAATTTATTTCATAATGTTTTACCGGTTTTATATCAGCGGTTATATATAACAAAGTTTTCTAAAAAGTTCTCAAAGTTTTCTAAAGTACAATTTAAAAAACACATGACGATGCATTAGGAGTTAGGAGTACGATATTCCGTGATGACAACCATAGTTACCATATCAACTTTAGTATTTACTGCTTTATGCATAAGAGCGAAACTTGGACGACAATTACAGGTAGTTTCTGCCTATGCTTCGTCCCAGAGGAGCGTTATAAGGGAATAAAGTCAAGATAGGCTGAGCAGTGAGAACAAGCTAATTAGCAAACTTACTCATAAGCCCTTTTGAAAAGTTATTTAGAAAGTATCATTATAAGGCGCATATTGTAATTCTGGCGCGGAGTTTGTACTAACTCCTTGGAAGTTTTGGTATCGAATGTGATATTAAAGTTACTGGTTATAACCGGTTAATATCGGATTTATTAATCATGCATATTATATTAATCATTGCATTTTCCAATTTCAAATACAGGCTCCCACTCGGGGATCTGAGTTCATATCCTGGTACGCACCTCTGACTTGTTAGGTGAGTTTTATAAATTAAAATATAAACATCGTATAGAAACTTGCACATCTGGGGCATGTTATACAAATGTATATTTCTGAGTGGTGTATACGCTGCTATTTTGCACTTGGCCTGCGTGGTTGACTAAGATCTAAAACTCTCTATGAGAAGAGACACGGTTCAGCCGTGAACTAATGAAAGGGTTGGGAAAAATTTTCATGTGAACTCTGTGAACAGTGTGGCGAGGCATAATTCAGGTATCGTTCAGTTGTTCAGTCGAACACATCAATGTCCTGAACAATGACTAGACAATAAACACATAGACTAGTCCGTAAACATAGTCTTTAAACGAATGTTAGTAATGTTATAAAGACTATGTAGTCTTTATAATAACATAGTCTTTAAAGTAACATAGTCTTTAAAGTAACATAGTCTTTACAGTAACATAGTCTTTAAAGTAACATAGTATTTAAAGTAACATAGTCCTTAAAGTAACATAGTCTTTATAGTAACATAGTCTTTAAAGTAACATAGTCTTTATAGTAACATAGTCTTTATAGTAACATAGTCTTTAAAGTAACATAGTCTTGATAGTAACATAGTCTTTATAGTAACTTAGTATTAATACTAACGCGTTTCGACCTTTATAGATGCCGATGAAGAAATGTAGGGTTGATAAATAATCTGTGTAAATAAAATCAAAGTGGTTTTATTATTGATTCTATAAGACCTTTCAAGTGAGCACATAGCAATTACGTAGGCGCTACGTACCCCGACTGTTCAATGTTTATTTTTAATGTTTCGAAACTGTTTCGCGTGATTCACGGCGCTCGCCTTGATTGTGTATTCCGGACTCATTTCTGCTTTGTCGAGCGGGTCGATCCCGTTTTTACCGATCCGCACCGAGTTGCATTTCGAATACCAATGCTAAGGAGATAATTTTTTTAATGGTTCAATCGATTTTCACGTACTGAATGCATTTTTATCGTTCACGCGTCTCTGGTTTCAATGGTTAATTCATTGCTGATGATAGTGGGTTACTAGGTTCCTCGATATTCCGGAAAAATATTTGATATGAAAAGTTATTGTTTAAACTGAAAATACACCATTTTGTTTTAACCTAAATAAAAATAAAAATTATTTAAGGCACTACAAAAAAAAAACTCAATTTATCTCTTTACAGCTGTCATCGAGTAAGACTGACAGCAATCAAAGTAATTATCCAAAGCTTAAGATGATATTAACGTCAAGTTATCAATCTGGCCGACAGATGAAATAAGATGAAGATATTTATGATAAGAATAAGATTAGTTTTAGAATTGAGTTGCTAACTTTTGAGCAACATTTAAAATGTTTGATATTGAGTAAAACTTGTTCAGATCAAAAAGTCGTAGAAAAGTGCTGAAACTTTAGGACCAAGATGATTTTATACAACTTAGCATTTTTTTTCACCCTTTAATGGTCCACTGCTGGACCGCGTCTCCTCTCATAGTGAGAGGGGTTTAGGCCATAGTCTACCACGCTGGCCAAATGCGGATTGGCAGATACTTAATAACTTAATTAATTAGATATTTGTATATAGCAAGAATACTTAAGTATGTTGTTAGATATGTTAGATATTGAAAGTTTTTATTTTAAATTTTGTGGACATTTGTAATTTAGTTTAGGGCTACCACGGCGGCCGCACTTGCACAAATTATAGTTCTTTCCGATGCCTTTTAATAAAACAAAATCATAATTTGAAAAGGGTTTGCATATAAGCCCGGCTATTTACAAAGATTGCGTAGTTTCCACAAGTGCAGTTATAAAGGCAAGAAATATGTTATGATTTATTTTTTCATAGTTAGACGTCCCTATGATTTTGTGATTTCCTTTTGTATGAGTGGTCCGGTCATCTTTTCCTTCAAACGCCTCGGCCTACTAACCTTGGTCGCGACTAGCGGTTATCCCCACAAAATAAGGTGTATTTTAGCGCGGCGGATCACCGTTTGACAGAGCTGCCTTTTTAAGTCGGTCCCATTCTTGTTTTGTGATTATTGTAGGCAATGTTGGCACAGAAACAAGGGCTCTTGTCAAGAGTGTTATTACTATCGTAAAATAGGTTTTACGCTGCGCGCTTTGTACTACATTACTTTAGGACAGACTTATTGGTGTAAGCGTAGTGAAACGATATAAATCTAAGTGGAAATTCACGGCAGTTGAGCGTTTATACTCGTATCTTCCATCTTGTATAATGTTCTTGAAATTCCGCTTTCTTTTTCCGTACTGTTTTCTTTCCTTATTTAAAGCTTTTCTTTTTCTTAATTTCCTTACTTTTTGTCACATTTTTTTTTCTTACTTTTCTTATTTCTTAATCGATCACCGTTTGAATGATAATTTGTTATTTAGTTCATATTGCAGCGAATATACGACAAATGGAAAATAAGTTAGCTACGGCTCTTTAGACAGTATAATATATAATATATTATGTATAAAGCAGAGCATTATTTACACGTTTGGTTAAATGAGCATTTTATTGTCTGCTTTGAAAAAAAATAATTTTTCGTACATTAATACAGTACCTCGATTTCTTTGGTTCAATTTACAGCATCACTGAACAGATTTTAATAAAAAAATATGTTGCGTTCGAAACTCAAGCTTCGGCAGAACATACAGCCTGTTTAAAGTATCTTTTTTAGATTAAAGTACCAATTTTTAAATTTGTATGTTTAATTAGTCCCCAGAAGAAGGAAATAAAGATTTTTTCTGATCTTGTTTGACGCTTACGACCGCACAGTAGGAAGCAGTGAATTATTAATAAGATCCTTACTGTAATTAGGGTTGTAAACAGCGAAAAAGCCGGCGTTTCATTACAAGAAGCTACCGACTTGTAAATATTTACTCTACAAATTATTATTAATTATGGCTGTACGCAGTTCACTCGTAATTTTCACTTAGCGCCGCCCACAGAGGGACGGGGATAATTTTTAACTTCGCCACCAAATAATTCACAAAGTACTCTTATTCACGCTTAACTCGGGGTCGTGGGAGTCGAATTAAAATTGCCTTGCGTTTACGACGTAGTGGCGCACGCCCCGACTGCGCGCGGGTGTAAAAGTTATCAAAGTTAAGTACATGCAAGTAGGAGCCCCCGAGACATCCCCACCACCGCTAACCGATATTATCATGTTTTTAACCCTTTTCAGTTGTCCACTGCTGGACTGGATCTCCTATCGTAGTGAAAAGGATTTAGGCCATAGTCCACCCCGCTGGCGAAGTACGGATTGGTAGACTTCACACACCTCAGAAAATATTATGTACTGTATAACATCTCTAAGGTGTCAAATAATATTTATTTTTATAATAATAGTTGTCATATTATTATTACAAAGATAAATTTTATTTGGTTGCGATCTTAACAGTTGTTAAGTTCAATAATGACAAAAAAAGTCGACATAATATCACTTATACTTTTATTACTCTGAGGTTGCAATATGATGTTTCATGTGTAATCTGTTGTTAGGAATATTTACAAATTTAATGAAAACGTAAGTTACAATTATCACCATACCGTGATTCACTCACTCTGATTTGCTACCGTTGCCGCGAAACACTAGCAATGGAAAGCGTATAAATATGACATGTCATTTTAACGTATACTTTTAAATTATGATCTGATTTACGGGCCGTAGGAGAGGAAAAAATGAAATACATCATCATTATGACATCAGCCTCTATTGCTTACTGGACTAAGATATCTATAAAATCTGAAGAATAATTGCTACGATAATTATTGTACTCATGGTATTATGTCTTGAAAATGTTAATTATCTGGCACTATCCAAATCAAAGTTACGACGGTTCAAAAATACGACGAAACGTTTCGAGAAAAGTTAGGTAGTGCCCTTGCGCATCGCTTGGCTCGTCTTGGCGGGGTCACTGCCGTGCCCCCAGATGCCACACACTCTGATCTCTTCTGCTAGATGTATATTTAAGGTCATTGGCTCCGCAAACTGGATATCGGATTAATAAAATACATGAAGTACAAAATTACATATGTATTCGTCTTTTACACAATAAATAAAATAAATCTTCTACTAATTATATTAGAAATGAAAATACAAGGTCATCTATAACTTTACAGTTATTTTATTTGAAAGCAGCTTCTTAGAAATCAAATATGTATGTTACATTACATAGTATTGGTAGCTACATTGAAATGTTACAAATTTAATTGCTAGATTAATATATTTTACGTATTATAGAAATAATAGGTATTTGTGAATTATGAAAACTATAAATCTTATTAACAATTCAAATGTTTAAAACGCAACTTTAGAATGTTAAGAACACTTTGGTAAAGCAATTGTGATTGCGTGTGGTGACATTGTAGAATAATAGAAGTTTCACGTATCATCACAAATTTTGGGTAAAAGTATTTATAATAATTATGAGCTGTAAAAAGGTAATCACTGACAACTCGGGATTTTGTTTCGTTTTGGTCAATAAGAGTCATCGAAAAAGACTGATTTTAGCTGACAGGAAACAAATTCAGTGTTCTAATCTGTTATTTCACGACAGATTAGCGTTAAATCTGCAAGTTAAAATCGAAACTAATGAGTTTCGTAAGGCTTCTAACACGTATAACCTTAAATGCACAAAAAGATGAAATGAAAAGGATAATATTTACAAATGAACCTATGAAATATTATCTATAATGTATTTTATCTATTATACAATCATAAAGACATGTTCTGACTGATTCACCATCGTAAAGCCTGCGCTACTGAAGTTAGAAACATGAACATTGGATAGCGTATTCCTTTGTTGACGTAGGTTCTCATTGAGAAATGGTTTTTTTTTATATTTCGTCCCTTTCGGTTAAATTGGGGTTGAAAATTCGCCAATTTTAAAGCAAGCACTATAAAAAATATTAAACGGGTTAGCTTTCAGGTTAAAATTAAGTGCTTGCGAAATTGGAGATTTTACGTGTATGAGAGGTTGTCTAGCTTCACGGCGAAGCCGCGAGTTCCAGCTAGTTTGGATATATGTGACGTCACATTAGCTATGTGTCAGACAACAATTGACTAGAAACTGTCTATTCTCGTCCCTTCAAATCTAATGGAATTCTCATCACATGATAAAGCCCATGTTGTCGTAGGGCCCAGTTTCCTGCATATCCACAGTCATGATGGAGTTCGACCTGGGATCGCTGGCCAGCTTGATAGCCGGCTTCCAGTCTGGAGTTGGCGTGAATAATTCTCGACCTCGCTGTAAATCAATCAATTTCCCATTATAGTCATTGCTTCTAAATTTAAAAAAAAAAACTATCAAAATATCTAATTTTTTGATATCTAACTTATGATTAGTCAAGCGTACTAAATTCCAGACTGTTTAAGTTAGCTCGTTGTCAAACGCAGTCAAACTTATTTATTAAAAAAAAAACTTAGGATAGATAACAAAATCGGTTATTCCAACATGTATACTTTTGGTGCTTGACAAGGAGCAATACTCAACCTCCGCGTACATATGCAACATTTACGTACCAATTTAAAACAAAATATACTCACGTATCCTTTATATAAAACCCAGGCTACGCCCACGGGAAACAGCACAACGGTGGATAAACCGATAGCCCAGCCTAGGATATCAGCAAACAGAGGAAATACGTAGTCGCCGTAGGCTGGCGGGGTCCATTCTATGAATACGAAGATGAATACACCCTGGAATATAAACAATTAATTAATTAAATTACATACTTTATATTATAATCGAGTTTATAACATTTATGATGCTTAATTAAACAAATAAATTATATGTAGAATCAAATCATTTACTGCTATGAAGAGTTTGGTCTTATTCAGAACTGTTTCATCATTAAGATTACTTCATTTTTGTTTTTTTATAAAATGGAAGTAGAAGACGAGCATGCAGTCCACCTGATGGTAAGTGGCTACTGCCGCCCATGGAAATT
>DWQT01002653.1:0-13749 GCA_018244895.1 Myscelus amystis hages | reverse complement strand
TTCACCCTTCTACGACCATCCCCTATTTTTTAATAGCGATATTATTCCCGCCGGGCGTCTACCGGTATCACTTCTCAGTCCGTAAACAGCAAAGGGTAGAGATGAAAATGTTCAGAAATAATTATTTGGCAAAGTAACGTTTGTTGAGTGAGCTAGTATCTGTATAAAAATTATATCGTCTGCATGTTTACCAACTGTTCGGTTTCCAATAACACAAGGACTTAATTGCCAATTTGGAATTATATAGTGTGAGAAATTGTCATAATTATTATTATAGTGGCAGTATAGCATCGATACTATTCACGTCGAAAGTTAGGTTTAATCCACGATCGGGTAATTGCTCTACTATACTGAAAACTAACGAAAGCTTTGACGCGTATGAGTCATAAGGACGATAGTGAAACCTGCGCGAAGCGAGCTTTGAACGAATCCTGAGCGAAAGCTTTCGACTCATTCTAAGTTTAACAAAGACGAATTGAAAACGCTACATCCAATATTGAAGAAATAATTCTGTATACCATTCGATTCCTTAAGATGGTTATTTATAAATAAAACTAGATTAGACTTCGATTAGATTATAAAAAAATCACCATTCAACAGTCACTTCAATCGTTCGCATGAAAGAACGTGAGATTAAAAAAGATTTTCAACGACAAATTGAGATGCGTGATCGACCTCGGTTCCTTGTTGAATTCACATCGAAACTCAAGATAAAAATCTTTTTCATAAACCTGGAGAGTAATGCTGACTCCACACAACTAATCTGATGACCTATACTCCAGTACATCTGTCTCGAGTAAATAATGTGTTACACAATAACACATAAGTACCCAATCTAATTTTCATTGGATTGCAGCAATACTGTTAAAACAACCTAACCGATTATGTAAAAACCATTTGCCCTTGAGTTCAGCGAAGCCTGAAGCCAAATTTAACGTTACTATATAAAAATTTAACAAGGTCCGATGACTAAGAACTAAAAAAGAGTTCAGTCCACGAGGCAAAAATGTGGCCGGAATTACGATTGAATCGTACTTTGCGTACAAACACTGTAAAGATTGACCGAGCATCTATTGTTCGAGATAAAATGAAACCTAGGCGGCGACCTAGTTTTCCAGGCTCCAAGAGCGAGGTACAAAAGCCCAGCGAACTACCCTCTCGTGTATATATCTTCAGACAATCACGATCTTAAGTCGCCGGGAAATACGACTCGGGAGATAACAATAGCCTTTTATAGCTGATAGCTACATCGCTACGCTAAACACCGCGTGGGCCGGAACGTACACAAGGAATTCGGGGCGAATTGTTGATTTACAAACCGAATATCAAAAAATGCCCTGGAATGTATTCCTGCATGCTTTTAAGCGGCTAATTGAAGGTATTACGAAAAGCACATCGTATTAAAACGATCTTACATCCGCGCGTATTTGGCGATAAATGTTAACACTTCTGGTCAATTTATTAAAATTGCATTTGTTTTATGTTTAACACACTTGCAAATTTGTATAAAAATGCATCCTACATACACATCGCCACAAAATCGCCACAAAATTTCGTAGACAACAAAAAACAACGGTACTTGAGAAATTTTACAGAAAAAAAAACTCAAAAATATATAATTATTGTTAGCCGATAACAGAAACGGACACGCGTAAGCTCATTTAAAAATTAACGAACGAATAAAACAGATAATAACATGGAATGAATTATGCATGAACCAGAGACAAAGATCTTCCGAGGCACAAGGTAACAGTATATAACACGTGGGTATATATGTACAAGGCTCAGTCGCGCGCAAAAAACCGACCCAACTCCTACATTTGTTTCAGTTGGGTAATTAGATAGCACGGCCAGGGCTGGGGGCTTAGAAATGGTAATAAAAACCAAATTTCTAACAGTACCATAATTAAATCTCATAAGAATTGTTTAATTTGACCATAAGGCACATGTAAAATAAGAAAAGTAATGCTCCGATGGTTCGGATATGGTAAGAATGGATGATGAACGAATGTCGTAGAGCATGATGAATGTAGGTGCCGAGGGAGACTAAAACATTCCTGTTTCGAAAAAATAGGTCAGTCACATTCCGGCTGATGGGGAAGGCGAGAATTTGCGAAACAGGCACCTATGTACGAAGATCTAAGGTTTGGAAGGATGCAGATATTTAGCATTCGATTCTGCCTATATGATGATACAAATGACACATTGCTATTAATGACATGATATACATCACAAAACATCGAACCTTAGAAAGACAATTAAAAAAGGGCAAAAGTATTAGCAATTATTCCAAATTCAACTCACGTATGCGAGTATCGCAAACCCTAGTTGGAAGTTTTACGTGGCGTGATAAGAACGGTGAACGCCCTAGCTAACGGCGATACGAAACATCATTCGTTCTAGACGCATTTACATACACAGCGCGATGCAGCGGCGGCGGGCGACGTGCGTCGGTCGTTCCCTTATTAAACGCGTCGAGGACGCCGCAACGTTACTCATACATCGAGTAACCTCTGTGCAAGTTTTCATTAGTTACTAGGCGGTAATGTCTATCAGTATCTTTATATTTGTAATAGCGTCTGTAAAATGACAGCTTAAAGTTGCCGCCACAAGTGGAGAACTGACACCACCAGCAACTTGTGTCTCGGACGCAGTTCGCAATGTTGCCATACAAAGTGTATAGGAAATGTCGCATGCAATTTGTGACGGCAACTAGAGGCTCGAGGACTGTCACTATCGGCCTGGTTTGCGACAGCACTTAATAATATACCTGTCTCATAGCTTCTAGGTTATCCAATCTGTGTGAAACAGAAATAGTATTCTAACAATTATTATAGTTGGGACACTTATTACATGGCAACATATTTGTAAAACTTGGTCCTAATCAAGTTATCAACCAAATCACCAAAAATAAAAATTGCCAACGAATATTAAGTTTATGTAAGTTTTGTTTTAAATATTCATCTAGGGATTGTATACTTAGTTCGTATGTAAAGCATTAGTTAACTGGGCCGTCATGGTATAGTCAAATCCATAGAAACGTCTAGAATATTTTGAAGGTTTAGTTAGCGTAAGTAGGAAAACTTTAGTTAACATTGCCAGTATATGCCATAGTTCTGTTAATAGGGGTTAGCAGTGCATTGTAAATAAGCACCCCAAAACGTATGTCTCTTTGCCACTTATGACACTAGTAATCACCATATGTCCGGTGGTTTGCCACATACTGTTGCACTTAGTCTGTGCCAATTTCAAATAAGTAAACTATACCAGACGTCCATTCAAAGGAAAATTTCAATTGCATATCAAAAAGGCATTTTCAAATTACATTTCCTATCGTAACGCTTGCGAAACACCCGCCATACCACGCGCCTTATCGAACATGAAAATGTACTACAATAATAACCAGAACAGGTTTTTCGTTTCGCATTAGGGTAGCACCTGTCGTAACCTGCCAGTTGTGTTGTGGCCCGCGCGCGACTGGCAGAGCGGCCCCTGAAGCGGTCAAACAGGAAATTTAAATTTTATTCAATGGAGTTTTCGTTACCCGCATATAAATAATTAAACTTTAAACCCCTGTTATTTCGCTTAATAGTAAATTATAACACCTTGTATTTTTAATTATAAAAAAATATTTAAGCACTGGTGAGAAAAATTGTCGTTGGATAGGTGATTTCTTTTTTATAACCGCTTTCCTTTTATATCAAAGTTGCCAGTATTTTTATTGCGTAACTTTACTGGAACGGAATCGGACGGCTGTTTAAACAAGATAATATAGATGTTACTCTATAAACAGTGGCAGTAGTCGTTAGGGAAACTGTACGATCGAACAATGTATCTTTCACAAACCTAAACAATACCTAGTTTAATAAATGTTAGGAATTACCTAAAGGTTTGAACATGTCATTTGACAATTTAAAACAGATAAAGTATGAGCCGGAAGGTCCTATACCATCATTTTTTTAAATTCTCACCATGCCAGTTATACAGTTTATGTAGGTATTCAAAATTGAAAATACAAATGTCTATCCATTTTGGTTCAATAGCCGATTGAAAAACTACGAATACCTATACTGGAATAGGGAGGCGCCCCCTTTTATAAAGTTTTTTATTACTAAAATTTGTTGTTATAGAAGCCACTGTTAAGATTTCAATTGTCTGTCTATTACGATTTACGAGATAGAGTCCGGTGGCAAACGGACAAACAGCAGAGGCTTAGCAAATGGCTCAATGTTACCCTTTGGGTACAGACCCTAAGAATAGAACATGACTTCTTACATTAGACTGACTCGAGCAATACAAAAATGTATCTGGCGACTCTAAGCCTCCTTCAAATGCTTTACTTTTCTCGAGAGTCTATTTGAACAATCGCACAAAGCCCTTTCGGAGTGCTCACCTCAACGCCCAGCCAGCTTACCTTTACAGTATTTACTATTCGCTAAATTAACATTTTGGGTCATTTTAATAGCCACAGCTGGACGAAAGCAATTTTAACTTTCATAGATTTCATCAAACACAACGGATGGGCAATAGCACGCCTCATATCAATTTAATCATTCAACATTAATATTGTTGTTTTCTTTCATTTCGCTACATAAATGAAAATGAAATAATATTCTCGTAGTACAGCATAATAAATCATTTTCACTCGTGTAGGCTATAATTTGTTGAAATTATCAGCTAACCGAATTTCAATCACTACAAGTCTATGTAAACTGTTTGTCTGGAAATAAACATTTTACGATTCCCTGTCGTTAGTTAATGACTTGTGAACGCTAGTAACTTTTAAGAGAGAATCTTACGAGAACATGTGTTTTAGACAAAGATAAAAGCATAAAACAATATTATAAATTACGGAAAAGAAATCTCACACAAGATGTCATTTGAAGATAAACTGCCTATATTTCGGATAATCGTACTAGCATTTAACGATAATAAAGTTTTTCTATTTCATTTGAGTTTCTTCAAAATTGTTAGAATGAATACTCAAATCGGTATCACCGATGAAGTAATTAAACTCGACAATAAAACTATCAAATCGACATCTAGGCACATATTTTTTTCATAAAGTTTGCTTTTCCTCGTCAGAATAACAAACAATCTCCACTCGAGTAAAGGATAAAATCGTTTATAAATAAACACATAGCCGATATGAAACTGTAAATTGCTACGAACATTTTCATGACCCCGGTGTGTGTCATACGATTTATATAGAGAGCATGTTGTTCGGTTATAATGTTATTAAATTATTTCTATATATTATTAGTCATATTTCGTACATATTTATACTCGAAAACACGGCGAGTTGTCATAAAATAAAACTTCATAAAGGCCTCATTGCGACGTGGAAAACGTAAGGAGATTACACTGCGATATACATTCGAAGTCTTAAGCACTCATTTAACTGCTTTCTTTTGAAGAGAACACAAAAAAATACGAAATACATTCACTCTCTGAAACATTAAAAATTGTAACATTTGCAGCGGAGAGCAATGTGATTTATCACAAGTATGTTGAACCTCGTTCGGTCGGCGCCCGAGTCTGGCGGGGCCGTCCGCGTCGAAGGACGCCGAGGTCGTCGTACATAAAGTACGGACGAAAACGTTTGTACAGGCAGCGCCCTTGAGAAGGACAGATGAATCCCGCGCGGCGAGCTGGCCGTCTGCGGCGCGAGCCGCACGCATACATTGTCATTGTTACGGACTCGAAAATCGATAGCGTACGGTACCATAAAGCCGGCGACCGTTTGCCGTCAACTAAACGTTTCCATTCCTACGTACACAACGCTTATCTCCACATCGACAGGCTGCACGCGGCGACGCCGACCGCGGGCGCAATAGAACGACACAAAATCGAACGATTCATACATTAATGTCCGTCGCATTGTTACACGGCGAAATCGTTCTACAACGCCTTACAAAAATATAACGATTACATCGTTATATATTTCGTTCACTATCACATCGTACAAAACATATATTCTAAACATTACTCACCGCGGACGAGACGGTCGCGCACCATGTACTTTCACTTAGAATCGAACTGAGGCACGAAGAGACCCGCGGGTGGGTGGGGTGTCTCGCCTGTATTTTTACCAAACGAGACACATTGCAATGTCCGTTTGGACCGCTGGGCAGTTCTAGCGTTATCTTATCGGCTTCCTACATTACACGATGACAACGCCTAGATAACGGTGCTCTCGTAAATATCATTAACATACCGTATATCGCGTTTTGGCCACCTACAGTAACTCCACACCGCACACGTCGTGCGGAAGCCTTAAGAATTGGTGTATATCATTAAAACTCGCATCGAAACGTCGCAACGGCCTCGAGGCGGGACAAATTAATTTCACATGTGGTGGTCGTGGCGGGGACGAACATGAGGTTACCGAAACTTGAAGGCCTGACTTCGTACAATGCAAACATCCGCACACATCTATCCAACAGACTAACAACGTATAATAATACAATAACGGGGAGCCATACCGGATAACATAAACAGATAATTTAAAAAAAAAGACATTCCTGCTCTCTACTACACAACATGCAATATAAGCATTTACACAGCCGACCTGCCGGCGACAATACACACTAGTAAATATTATGTACATGTTAACACTACTGCCACAAATAAACTATACTTAATATGGATTACGTATACTATGTAAGAAAAAAAATAAGGAGAGGAGGGGATTGTATATAGAAAAAAAATAAAATAAAGAGAATATACAATACACTCTATTTAAACATGAAATTTATTAAAGATAAAAAAAAACATACAATGGTTGCTTTACACAAAATAAAATACCTGGAGGGTGTGGGGAGCGCGGGGGGACAGGCAGGCGGGCCCCGCGCCCCCGGGCAATACATAGTGCGACAGGTCCATACATAGTCACATAATATAATACCATATCAAACGATAAAAAGTACACATATAGGATACTGTCAAGCCAACAAACTCACAGGTAGTCATGTGGCGCTCTCACCGGTACAAAACTATTTAAATCTTACAAAAATACTTAGATACTAATCTGAAATGCACATAGAGGATCTCGCGTCTCGACTACAAAAATATTCTGAGATTGGAATGAAATCTTTTTAAGCTTTCGGCCTCGGAACCATCACAACGAGACGGCGTTCGAAACGTCCGTTAAACTCCTAATTACTTCTTTTCTGTGTCTTAAAGCTAACCGATAGAACCTGACCATTGAGCGTGTAGCCGTTGAGGGCCTGAATCGCCATCGCCGCCTCGTCATACTCTCGCATGTTAACAAACGCAAACCCTTTATTTTTCTTGGTCTCCGGGTCCTTGATCACCTTGATCGAGTCGATGGCGCCATAGGGCCCGAAGATCTGCCAGAGCGCCAGCTCCTCGGTGTCCTCGCCGATGTTGTATACGTACACTGTGGTCTGATGCGGCGCGGCGGGCGCGCCCAGCAGCGGCACCGGGCTCGCGGGCGCACCTATCAACGGCAGCGGACTGTGATTGGTGGCGGCCATGGGGTTAAAACGTTGTTGACCCTTGTTGATAAACGGTAGAGCTTTACCGGGGGAGGGCAGCAGCGGCGGCGGCGAGGCCTGCGGGAAGCCGGGCGCGAAGGCGGCGGGGCGCGCGCCGAAAGCGGCGCTCAGGTTCGTGCCGTTGAAGGCTGGCGTGCCGCCGTTGAACATGGCCGGCCCGCCGTTGTACGCCAGCGGGGACGCCGCCGCGTTGCTGCGCTGCGCCGGCCGCGGCGGGATCTTGTTCATGTTGGGCTTGTTGGCGAACTTCACCACGATGGCCCCCGCGCCCGGGATCGGCGTCTGGCCGTTCATCTGAGTGATCGCGTCTTCGGCCTGCTGCCGCGTCTCGTAGCACACGAAGCCGATACCCTGTGAAACTCGGCTGTTGGTTATTTGGCCGAACTGACCGAATATGTTGTTCAGTCGCTCCTGCGACATGTCCGGAGGTAGATTGCTTATGTAGAGATTCGACTCGGTGTCGGGCTTATGGCTCATTTTGTTCTCGGGGTTGAGGAGCGCGAACGACACCTTGAGGGTCTTGCCCTGCATGAGCAGGCCGTTGAAGGCGACGCGCGCCTTCTCTGCGTCCTCGTGTTTTTCGTACTCGACAAACCCGTAGCCGCGGTTGGCGATCAGCTTGCAGCTCTCGATCTTGCCCATCGCCGAGAACAGAGCGTACATCATGTCGCGCGTCATCAGCTCGGGGATATAGTTGACCATGAGTTTGGTCGGTGACACATTGGAATTAGCGTCGCCGCCGCCATTCTCTACGCTCATTTCGTTCTTTATCATTGTTCTTTTATTAAACGAACTACACTACGTAAAACAAAATACTAACGAAACGAACACTGATCGGGATCGGTTATTTCATTTGGGATATGTAAAACGAACAAAGAACTAACACAAAAAAATCTAAGCGCACGAAAACGCCAACAGCAACGCCGGTTCACAAGTTCATCATCACTCACACGACACCATAACCATACACGAACGAGTTTGTTATTGGAATGTTACCAGGGTAGCGCGCGACCGTAGTGTAAAATTATTGAAGCCCAAGCAATAAACATTGTAGTACTAGTTGCTTATTTTATCGTTTTTTTTCTTTGCACGTGTTTTAATTTTACGGTTATTGTATTGTCAAGATATAAAATTTTTAATTCCGTACGTGGCACATATTTTTAAATCTTTATTGTCTTTGGTATTGTATGATACATCATAAATTTTAATTCATTTTTTGTTTACGTGTTTTGTATACGTTGTTAATAGAAAGCTTTATTTTATTTTTTCATATCGTAGTTATGTGGAATGAATATATTTTAAATGATTTTTGTGTCACGATGATGCAAAACTAATTTTAACAGATTGTCAATTAAGTGATAAATTAAAAATAATTTATATTTATAAATGATAATCTCAACACGTGGTTTATACAATATTGATTTGGTTATTTACACTTTTCTCAAGGTTTTTTTTTATTTTATTACAAATCTAGAGTCAAAAGAATTGTTTCCATAGATAAACCTTATGTAAAGTAAATATGTCAATGTCTAAATATTTTGTAGGAGACTTAGCTCGGTAACTTTGGTAGGTTATTTCTATTTTGATAAAAAATAAATACAATTTACTTATTTCTGTTCATTATAGTAACTTCGAACTACAGCAATGTTCATAACGAACGTATTATTAAAGAAAGCTAAGAGCAAGTAAGTATAAATTCATTTTGATTTTTTACATTTTCTAAATTTGAAGATTTCATCAATGTACTGCATATTTCATCAACAACAATAATAACAGCAACAACAATTGCATATCTCGTCTGTTTGTATTGTTAGAGATCATACTGAGCCAGATTTTATGTAGAATTGGTATCACCAAGAGCTGTTCCCAACATGCAGGTCTAAGTAATTCTATTTGACCATATCATAAACATACTGCTATTTAGGTTTCTTTTATCACACACATCACTGATTATTTTCTGTATTACCTCATCAATCAATTTACAGTGTACATATTGTCCTGTTTCACAGGAGCATCATGGTGTTAATGGAAAGTGTTGTGTCTGGACACAAATTTAATGCAATCCGCGAGCGTCTGGGAGAAAAGTTAGAAGTCATCCGTTTTGACCCATACAGTGAGTAGAAAGTATTATAGAAACGAGAAAGTATTAGTGGTTAGAGAATGCGCATTGACAGTTCCAAATTTATATATTAAACCCTTCAAATTGATGCTACTTTGGTCAAGCAATATCATCATTATTATGACTTAAATTTTTATACCGATGTCTATAGTGAGACACTCTGTCGATATCTGTTTAGAGACAACTTAGAACTCGTCAAGGTAGTCTAGTTTTTTCGAGATGTGCATGGTCCTAGAATATCTTGAATCCCCATCAGACTGGATGAACAGCACACTGGCTTATGGTCACAATAGACTGTAACAAGGGTAAAATGAATTTTGTTACAGTTCAACAGGACAGTTTGTACAAAGAAAGGAAGAAGATCAGAAGTATGAAGTAGTTGTATTACTTTTTATTATTTATTGTAAGAGTTATGCCCTTCTGTATTGTGAAAATATGTAAACTTTCTGTTAATATAACATTTATTGCCAAAGATCCATCCATCCATCCATTCTACAAGATCTGAAAATATTGTCTACATAAATATGGATATTGTCTAAACA
Organism: Myscelus amystis hages; assembly: GCA_018244895.1. Taxonomy (NCBI): domain Eukaryota; kingdom Metazoa; phylum Arthropoda; class Insecta; order Lepidoptera; family Hesperiidae; genus Myscelus; species Myscelus amystis. The sequence continues at coordinate 3,568 of DWQT01002653.1, read as the reverse complement.
TTTAATTCAATCTATCTAGAAATGTAATTCCTTTTCAATGTGTGCAATATTTTTAGTAATTTTGTTTGTTGTCCATTAAGCTTCTATACTTTATGAATGTATTTGATTTAATGATTTGATATTCTTATAGACATTTTCAGCAATCATAAGGGTAGAGGGTAGAGGGTAGCGAATAATAGACAAATTAGTTTTTAAAATGTCATAATTTAATTATTGTACTTTAAAAACAATAAACGAATCTTTGGAATAATATGCATATCATTATAACTAGCAAATTATGAAACATTAAGTACCATTAAATTAGTATCAAGTTTACTCGATACGTAGATAATTAATACAATATTTTAGAATAATGCTTTACTCATTCTTACGCTAAAGAAATTATACAATTTAAAATACACCAAGTGCAAAGTTTTACTTTCATTTGAACAGTGCCATATTATACATAATAAGTGCCTTTTGAGTGCTTGAAATTAAAGACGGTGCGTACACGATCCGGCTCGAAGGATCATAACACGTGTGAAAAAATGTTCACGTCATTGTTAGCAGGACATAGAGTAAATAATTGTCTTGAAACTGACAAGGGTATTTAACTGTGACAGCAATACATGACACAAATATAGTAATTTAATCTTAAAAGTATTTTACATGGTAATGAGACAACATAACATAATTACTGTTGTGAATTTTATTTGAATCGAATGCCAAATTTTCATTGATTATAAAACAAGAGGACACTTCAAGAACCAAAATATTGTAGTTTAAGTAAGATCGCTCAGTTTAATACCCAAGTCCGTATTGTTTCACTTAAATAGGCCAAAATAATGTAAGAGGTGCACTAATTGTCTGACAGAATGAAGTCATTCCTTTATAACTACATATTAAACATTTACTAATAATATTTTACAATCGAGTTACAAAAGTGCAGGAAACACCGACGTACCAATTGTAAATTTTGTAAATAAACTTCAATAAAACACTTACAATTTATTCTCACTATACTTTTTATATCTAAATTTTAAAGTAATAAGTTAATTTTATTATTTGAATAAAATAAAGTTTTATTCGAGATAAATATGATTCTAGAGCACGAAATAAATTAAGGTTAAAATGTAAATCTCACGAAATATTTTCCCTAATTTACATGAATAGCGTGATTATGCCACACTATTCACATTTTTAAAATAGAGTACACTATGAATAAAATTGACTAGAAAGTAATTAAAGTACTTAGACACCTAAAATGCTTGAAATAAGATTATAGAAACAGTAGTAAATATAAATTATCATGCCAATTTCCGCTTATAATTTAAATAATATGTACGATAATAGGTGGTAATTTATTAGAAGTACAATCCATAAGAAAATTAGATTTAGATAAGTAAATGTAGAGTGACATAAATAAGTCCTTGTTGCTGAATAAAGATTTCAAATATATTAATGATAATTGATAAACATTGAATAATAAAAGTACCAATGTAAGCTGGTAACATTGATGATTAATAACAAAATGATTAATAACAATTTCAAATATATTTAATTCTAACAATAATTATATAACAATATAATAATAATTTATGAATATAATAATTTTTATGTATAATTTCTGTAATAATGAGATGAAGGAGATAAATTTAAAGCAAATGTAATGTAAATTCTTGGTGTAAATAAATTTTTGCTGTTTGTCCGCTACCAAATAGGTATGGCATAAAAATTAAACAAAGGGAGATATGTTAATTGTTAAAAACAACCTAACATAAGTTATAGATTTTGATATTTTATTATTTTCAAGACAAAATCATTTGTCACTCTATGGGGGATTATTGGAAATCGTATAAAAGTATTTAAACTGCAATTTAACTGCCTCGTTAGTGGATGATTTAGTATACTAATATGAAATCTAACAATATTATCTTTCAAAAAACAGTACAATTATATTCACTAATATTAGTTATAATCCATTTTTATGATAGAAATCAACAATAAATGTGTCCCCTACAGAGTGCTCCCCTAGAGCCTTATACCACAATAGATGCATGAGGAAAAACATCGGTCGTCACATCTAGAAACATTTGTAAATTGATCCCATGATTATATTAAGATGACGAGTACAGTACAATGTTAGTTTTTAATTAACAAACCAATATGACAAGCTGTAAAATTGTTATAACAAATTATTATCAAGCTGGATATTTTATGATAGAAATGTATTTTAACATAAAATGTGGCGGTCAAACACATATATAAAAATTAATTATATTGTATTAAATATAATGGAAAACTCCTTATTTTATCATAATTACAATAAATATAATATGTATCTCATGCACTATAGATAATAATTTAATATTTACCACATCCAACTATCGTAAAAATTTAGTAAAGGCCAAAAAAAGTCACTTACACAAGAATATTTCAGTTCAAAACGTTTCATCGTTAAAATATTTGTCGTTTCAGTAATTCGTTATTACATCGTGTATTCGTACATACAATTGCATTGCCCCCTCTAACTATATTGTTAAATTCTAATAGCAGCACTTTGAGTACTGATCTAATTATAACGTTATTATAATGATAAACACTTACATTAGGACGTAGAATGTTAATTAAATTTCAAGCAAATTTCCGAAACATTTATATATGTACAAGACAATACATAGAAATAGTGATTAATTACTACGAAGAACAATTCCTGTACCATAGGAATACATTTAGGAGTTTATTTAGTACTAGATGTATTGACGTACTCCGCCCTAACGACACATGAACAGTTTAGTTATACCGGTTGAAACCCGACAACGGGTGTGCCGATTTTAATCAAATTTGGCAGTTATCGACAGTTTGACTGTTGGGCAGTTTATATGGAAAAATGAAATTGCTGTTATTTCTATTTCCCTCCACATTTTTTCTATATTCTCACCTTCCCTGAACTTCCACTAATATTTTAAAAAACAAAATGATCAAAATCGGTCCAGCCGTTCCAGCGGTGAAGCGACACTTTCGAATATGCAGCTATTTAGTTAGATATATGAATAATAACTCTGAAAAATATTACACCAACATCAATTATTAATAAATATTTTTGACATTAACTTTATGGATCATTGAATAAATTTTAGACTCAAATAATTAATACCGATTTAATATTACTAGAATAATACAACACACATTAATTTTAATATTCATAACATAATTGGAAAACGTGACACCAATATTAATGATTAATTACAGATAATTTTCAATATTATTTAATTTAGGTCTTACATCTAAATAACGTCATCAAAGATATAGTATAGTTTACATAATGTGAAGACTTTATAATATACCACTGTATTTTCTAAGAATTAATGACTCGTTTCAAAACTTCATTAATAGATTTTTACAATAACAATAAAATTATGCTAATATTTTTTATATAACATATCAATCTAATCTTTTTTAGATGCACAAGAAACATTCAGAGAATACTAGTATTCGAGAAAGTAATTTGCATATTTTGTTTAACATAACATCTGTATTATATAAATATTTCACGAAATTACACTTAGTAATTGTAGTATATCTAAAG
>DWQT01002652.1:0-13749 GCA_018244895.1 Myscelus amystis hages | reverse complement strand
GATAGCAGGAAATTTCACGGTATAGGGAAAGTGGAATTGTTTTACTCCGAATTAAACGCGCGCGAAGCCGCGGGCAAAAGCTAGTAGATTATAATCTTGTTCATAAGTGGAGTATTTACTTGCTAATGGCAGGACCTGGTACCTGTATTCTTGTTTCGAGATACACGAACAATTAAACGCCTTTTTTTATTTACGGGGGAAACCTTCAAATGGTACCACACTGCGTTGGGAGAGACACCGGTAATGTGGGATTCCTACCGCACTAAAACCCCCTCGGTGGCCTCGTTAGCACTGTTGGAGGACTCCGGGATCTCCGTACGTTATTATAATTATATAATATAATATTTTACATTAAATGAAATATATTTACGAAGGAAAAATGTCGACGCACAAAATACATAATCACAAACTATTGTTCAAACGTAATCACTGAAGCGAATGCAATTGTCCAGTGCATGTGCAGTGCAGTTAACTACACGATTATTGCTATACATCACAATGCCTTTCTTGCACGCAATACATAGGGTTGGACCAAAATAATTTGAAAAAGTATCACTGCACTGTTCAGTATCAACAATTTATTTAACATTGCGCTAGCATTGACTATTTCTACGTAGATTGACAGGCTTAAAGCAATTTTAGGCAACATATGAACAGTTCTAAGCAATCATTTGCATTGGTTACTGGATGCGTGAAAATAGCTCCAAAACGCGTCCAACCCTAAACCGACTTGTTAGGCAATAATGATGAGCGGCTCTTTGAGGTCATAAAGAGCATAATTTATATATTATTACATATATCGCGAGGCCTCTGTGTGCAATACAACACACGAAGGTCGGTGGTCTGATAGCACAGACTTGTAAATTACTGTTATAATTTACAAGCCTTTGTTAACAATTACTTTACGTTTTCCTAAATATCACTATACCTATAGCGCTGAAGGAAAACACCACGAGGTAATGCACACCTCAGAGATGTTATACAGTACGTAATATTTTGTGAGGTGTGTGAAGACACGTCGCGTTAAAGACTTAAAAAAGACGTCGCTCTCTGCCGCTGCCCGCGCAATCGTTTTGTAAAGAAATTTAAGTTTTATTTATAAACGAAAATCGAATACACACAACACACGATCGAAAGTATACGTAGACAAGAGCTAGATCGTATTCGTAACAGAAATGTTGCACTGAATCAAATCTTATGAATATCAGCTCGCTATTGTGACCTAAACACGCGACCAGACGTTTATTGCTACACTTTTCCCCGACAGGTATATAAGGCACTATAATGAGACGTGACGTTACAAGCAATTTCTACGAACAGTCTAATATCATTGTGGCTTTCCGTACCTATGAAGTGTTCATTTTGTGTATGACTTTTGACGAGTTTATATTACAGCTCAAAATATCTTATTTAATTAAAACATCTTCGTGTAATATAGAATTGTAGCAAGGCCCCCAAAATGAAAATGAAACTATTATAATTTGCTGTTTTAGCACACCTAACAAAAATAAATGGTTTTGAAAATTTTATTGCTTGTTTAATTTTTTAAATTTCCGTCTACAAATTGCCGTTGCAGATGAGTTATGCACGACATGGGTATAGACAAGCTCAAACATTTTATATATAAAGTACTAACATTGTCACTTTGAGAGTGCCATTCTACTTTTTATCTCAGCTAACTATCGACACAGATTAAATATGTACAAATGTTATATATTCTTATTGAAGTTGATAGGTCGTTGTGAAATGTCTTAGCAAACATTTCAGATAGCGATAAAATTACACGCATTATATATGTATACTTAGGTATAAGCAGATCACGTAACATTTTTCTGGTAAACGATTTTTTTGCGCCTATAATATTATGACATGGGTACCTTCATTTCATACGTATATTTGGTATTTTCTTTGCGAACTCGACTCACATAGGGCTGCTGAGTTAGGAGTATGTAGATGTCTTCAAATCTAAACATCATGACACATATCAGTCAATTTAGTAGCGTCCCTCATGAAACGTTTCGTGATGCAAATAAAAATATCGATATTGCAGGAAAGACTGTCCTTGCGCAGTAAAAATAAAGTTTTATCATCACAAGGATTCCACTATCCGTTATGTATCGTGAAGTGACTTTGACACACTTCGCCATTTTCCCTGCAACTGCGTTTTACATTTTAATCGATATGTGTCGTTTTGTTGCTTTTAATTTTCTTATATTTTACAACAACATCCTAAGTATATTAAATTCAATAGCTTTCAAATTGAAAATTTATTTCTCGTATCTCAACTTCAATCCCGTATTAAATATCGCCCACAAAAATGTTTTTTTTTTTATCATATACATTTTAATATTATTTAATTGACATGCACACGTGCAATAAACATAATAAAACAAGGAAGATTTAATCGTACTGAGTGTTATGTTGATATGTATCTGCAATAAAATGCATTATCTATTCCGAAACACGCAGACAGTGTGACGCCTACATACCATTGCACTAATCTAATCGGGCCGTTAATTATGTACATGTATAACGTTAATTATTATATTTATGTGGACGCTTCAGATAATCAATAGTTCTTCCTGCAGTAATTCACATCTCGTATACATTATACAATATCACCAGTAAAATATATAACTTGTTCCGTTTCAAGATAAGTGTAGGCCTTCCCTGAGGGAAAGATGTGGTAGCAAGGTAGATAATGTCAAAGGTATAAAGTCATAAGAATAGACATAATATGTCCAGCTGTGAACTATAATAGCTATTTGGTAAGAAGACCAGAGTAAGAAGTGAAGTTTTATAAGGACCGTAGCGGATGGAAATACTTAGTTGTTTACCTCTATTGGAAATAATGTTAAATATAATTATTAAATATTGAACTTTGCTCCGCCCACTTAACGATTGAAAAGTATTGTTTGCCGACGCAATTGCTGTAGTTTTTATAAGATTCCCATAAGGATAGTTTTATTATTTATAACATCTAAGGATTCGGTTGGGTTTCTGCAAACGCTGCGGCGCAAATAGATAATACTAGAACTAGAACCAGTGTGTTCTAGAACATTCACTTTGGTATACAGTTGCAATTCTAATTACAATATTTAGCGTTACAAGTTAACTGTGGATGAATTCGCCATATTAACCGAATATGTAAGTAAATTTAAGTATGGCGGCGATAATGAAAATAATGTTTATCTTAATTGGAAAAATCCGTAAACGTGTGTAGGTAACACTTGGCGAGCGGACCACGCGAGGAATGGATGTTAGTGTTATGTTTAGTCACTGCCAAATCGCGTGATGCGTGGCGATATCACAAACAATGTCAACAATAGCGACAAATGTTGCGTTAGATGCTGTTCGTGTGGATCTTTATATTAAAATAATATTACGTTTTGAATTTAGCTTCCTTGATTTGTATAGAATGGAAAACGCATCTGGGGGCACGGTAGTAGGTAATAGTTAACATTTTGTCTAAAATGTAGTTTGTGAAGTTAGGGCTTGTAGGTTTAGAGCCTGTAGTCTTTGGAGCTTGGCTTTATTTATAAGATATCTGATGACTTTTTCACAGGATAAAGAAACTAGACTAGTCTTGGCAACATTTTTACATGAAAATGTTTTTGGTGGGATTTTGTTGTCTCGAACAGATTTGAACCGTTTTTCAATTCATTATTCTATTTGAGAAGTCATGATGATATTATGATTATATATAACCAATTTGCAGGCCCTATGGGTCAGGAGAGACACGATTTTATAAGGTAGATGCAAACAAAGAAAGTATCTTATGCCCCAAACACATTACGTGATTAAACTCCAACAATGTAACCAGAAACCTCCAATAATATAACACAAAATGTAAATAATTGCCTAATAAACTTACGTCGCGTACGCTTAAAACAATTGATGATAGAACAAAATGCACTACGACCTCATAGAAGACTATTATCTACAAATCCAACTTAATTCAAGCAGTTTTTCTATTATATTATAATCGCACGGTAAAGGATTTAAATGCAATGCCATATGATGTATCAGATGTAACTTTCGCTATTGTATCATTTCTATTACCGTGGTGAAGATACCTGGCAAAGCAAAGGTGTTGAGATCAATGAAGGCACTTCAGGATATCCTCTGAAGAACTGCAAATGTCGAAAGATCAGTAAACCCTATCAAGACAGCATGGGGTCACCCTCGTCAGGTGATTGTCATTGACAGCGCTGAATGCGCGCTGCTTTTAAAAACCTCAAGCAAACATGTTGTGGTATCATTTAGGCGCATGTCGCCTACGTCATTTCTTTACACAGGAACGTCAACAATCGTCATACCACGCGTTTACGAAAACACAATTTTGTTTTAGTAACACATTTATTTATTATCTACTTAAAACAGTGACATCGAACCATAATGGAGGTGGTTTGTTTGGGCTTTCGTCTGACGATTGACGCACGACCGCGATAAGATGACCCCCGCGGAGTATTTTTCATAATATTTCGCTACCTATGCAATTCTCTGAACTGTTTCGTTATGGAAAGTACACGCTGCTTATGAATGCCGCCGTAACGTATCGCATGCGCGATATACGAGTATTTGTGGTGTATGATAAAACATTAGTTACCTTGCATGGGCCGAGCTAAACGTTCCTAAGGGTAGGATAAACGAAATTAAACACCGTGATATGAAGCTTTATGCTTTTTACAATATCCTTACTATCGGAAAACAAACGTAGTTTTTTTGTGTTAAAGGTAAAGTAACAAAATTCTAACGGACTACAAAAACAGAAATGTTAGTGTAAATTCAGTTAGCACTAGGCGTTAATAGGAATTAGTGGATTAGAGTTCATCAGTAACATGACTGCAGAAATAAGTCTCTTAGAGATATTCCAATTAGTGTAGCTTCGATTAATATTAGTTCTTATCAGACCTATTAATTCATAGATAGGTTCTACCCTTAAGCCGTATACTTGTGGCCCGACTTCCACACCTTTCAAAGCGAAACACAGATTCTTTTAAAAACAACTGCTTCATGGCAGAAATGGATGTGGTCGTGGTACTTCCCCGAGTAATGAGTATATCTCGTCCAACCACTATCCAAGTACGTAATAAGAACTAATGAGTGGATAATAACTTGAATTATAAAATCCAGTGCGTAGTAATTCCCCGTTGTACGATCGAACGATAATAGAATGCTATGAAATGTCTATTTAGGAGATACTTGAGAAAATGCCCTAAGATAATGAAATTTCATGCGTCCTCAACATATTTCTGTGGTTACCACGCATGGATATATAAAACTACAGTTTTCGTAAGCCGTAATCTCAAGAAAGGGAAATTAATTAACTAAGTTGCATTTGTTATTATTTATATATATTATTTATAATATGGAAGTAGTAAACGAGCGTGCAGTCCACCTGATGGTAAGTGGCTACTGCCGCCCGTGGACATTTGTAATCGACCCCAGATAAGATTAGATTCCTATCTCAGGTCGACCACAGATACGCCGCTACCCCTGTTGCATTTATTAAGATGTAATCTATGTATGTATGTATGAATTTATAGCTGTATAGGAGATTTACAGCGATATATTGACTCATCACGATATCTCTGGAACCAGAAGACCTAGAGGCTTCAAACTTTGTAGGAATATTCCTTACGGCGAGTAGAGGTTAGCTAAGAACGAATTATACGAAATTCCACAGGTAAGGGCGGTTGCGGGGGTGTTAATTATAATTTATATAGCGAAGCAAAGTTTGCCGGGTCAGCTAGTATTATATATAGATTCGTATCTTATTATTATTATTAGTATACAACTCGATAAGTTTTATTGCAATTGTTAAATGCACTTTGTAATAATATTCTTTTGCGACCTGTTGGTTTAGTGGTTAATCAAGCTGAACTGAGCAGGTTCGATTTTCACTCAGAAGCAATATAACGTGTACAAGTGTTCACTGTAGAAGTTGACATACATTACTGCTCTGGTTAATTTGAGGTCCCCTGTTACTATTACTATTATGCTATGTTAAATAAGACATTTCTAACCTATCTAACTATCTATTATTTAAAAAATGATACACTTCATAATAAACGGATAGCTTCTGTTTTAAGTTTACAGACATCACTACCGCTTTTACTTTAATTGTAATAGAAATCTTATGATAAGCGTTATCAAATCAGTCTACCACTATCGTATATTATACACGAAGTAAATTCTTAGTAAATTTTGACTTAGATTCAAATAACGTAAGAAAATATCTATATTTACTTAGAATAGTCTGCGTATATTTATTTACCTATTTTATCCGTTTAATTGTTCGCTTATTGTTATTTTATGTTATTACTGATTAGTTATTACTCACTGTTTGTTTATGGAAAGAAAGTATTTACGTTAAAAAAATACCGTACGCCTGTTTGAGTACAAATTAGTTTTAAGTAGGTATATCAGTATGTTATTTGTACATACGTCTACCACGTTATACATAAATGATCGTGGAAAAGTGAAAGGTAGGTAAATCATGTTAGACGAATATTCATTGGTTAGTATTTACGTTGATAACAAATTACTTTTAAGTATTTTGTTTGTTTACGCAACATATTGCAATGCTGTAAGCCACCTGAGATATTATTTCATGTCGTAGATAACAGTACGCCAGAATCGAGAATATTAACAAGTATTTGTCTCCTTTATGCCTGTTACCCAGCGCCTGTAAGTAAGCCTCTTAAATGAAATTGTCTCTTAGTGTCGTGTGAATTGTGTTAAGCCGCGACAAGAAACTTCAGGGCGTGTTTGCAGCTAGAATGAGAACTCTAACCGTTAATTCAGCGACCCCGGGAAGGGCGAAGACGTTTACAGCACAACAACGACACATTTCACAATCCAAAGTTGCGTTCGCTCAAAATAGACGGGATCACAACAACCAAAAAAAACCGTGTTAAAAACAACCGGAACATAAACAAAGGAACGCCTAATATCAATTGCAGTCAAAACAAAACAGTATCGGTATGTTTTCAGCGAAGCGATCACAAATTATGCTAATACGGAAAATTCCGTCGCGACAATACTTCAGATACTGCGATATGGAGGTTTGCGTCACGCGAATATTGTAACGTTCGCCGCATTACAGCAAGTACAGAGGTCAATAACATGACAATGCTTATTATCGAGCTACTGATCCTCGCACTTAATCTGTACAAGTAACAGGATAGTACTGGTTCGCGATACACGAATGGCACGCGAACGCAGCGTGGACCGATAATTTTTCATGTAAATTTATCAATTGTACAGCACTTTTAAGGTCGGATCTAATTAACTTGTTTTTTGTAACGTCAGTAATCGGGCTGGTAACTTGGCATAGTTTTATAGACATGTCTCGTTCAAGTTGCAATTGGACTTGGAGTAACTTGTAGCATATGGTCTAAATTTCCCTAAAGTTATTACGCGTGTCATTTCACTATAGCACTGTGTGAAAAATGAACAGATCCTTTACCGCAATAGTTTCAAAATCAGACTATTTCAAATATTTACCGGAAAAATTTAAATGTCAGCTACATTTACGTTATTAATTAATTTGTATTAATTGAATGAACCATTTACAATACGTTGTAGAAGTTTTAATTGTTCGACTCGATTTATTGAATTGTACATTTATTTGACACAATCTGTAGGAAAACCGCGATGTTTCTATTATTACCAGGTTTCCAATATACCCCAAGAGTGCAATGAGTGATGATCCGAATAGAAGACGAAAACATGAGTTGCACAGCTTTTAATCAAAGTAGAAACAAGTGACAGAACATTATCAAGATCGCAGGCTGTAAAAATGTCTTTAGGGAAAATAAGCGTGACTGTCCATATAAATTCTCAACTCATGTTCAGGATAATTACAGAGTACTGTGACATGTTATCTATAACAATAGGTATTACACGTCTGCAATAGCAACAATGCAGGCGATAGACACGTGAAGACAATCTCCGTGAGATCGTCGAGATAGAAAATTTAAAAGAAAACTTAATTCTTATCGATAAAGTCCTCGATACACTATCAGGAACATGTTTTTGTGTGTCGGCTATTTGAAAATTACACATTCAATCAATTTGTATGTATAGGACTAATTAATTTATATAATCTATTCATTTGTTATACTCTTTCTAAATGACAGCATGAACGTTGTTAAGCAGTATATTGATGAATACGTATTTTCCGGTGGAAAGTATATATTATTCGGCGAACAAAGTTGCCTATATCACTCTACAGCCCTTCAACTACTTCACCACCCAAAATCACAACAATTCGTTGCACCATGTTGACATAAAATAATGACAAATAAACACTTTCGCGTTTATAACATATGTAAGGATAATTCAATAGAAAAACACTAATATTCTCGGGCGATGTATGTACCTAATAACTCTTCGCGTAACGTAAACTTATATGCGGTACTTCCTTTGTTCGTTGGACATAACGTTATTGATAAGGGATTACGATTAAAGATCATTGACCAAGTACTCTTTCGCTGCTCGAACTGGTTTTGCAAGATAAACTAAACCAAACACTTATCAGATACAGCCAAGTGCATGTATTGCTTGGACTCTGATCCCAACTAGTCAGAGCCTGTGGTGACCGGATAGATGATAAACTACACACATATATACGCACTATATACACTCACACAAAACAAACACGTGTGCTCGTCGCACATTTTTTTTTCTGAGTGCAAATCGAACTCACAACCTCCGGTTTGACAGTGTTTCCACTAGACCCACAGGTAAGTCATATTGTTTTTTAACCCTTTATTGGTTCACTGCTGGACACATGTACCTGGTATCGAGAAAACGTTTTAGGCTATACTCAGAGTTTGGTTAAATATATAGAAAATGTCACAGTTTTATTTTTTGAAGTTTTGCACAATAGATTTGCTAGAAATTTACACGCAATGATAGTTGTTTGTGTCATACATATAATAGGTGTTAGCAGTATTGCAATTTGTAGGCCTTTCACAGACTATTAATGCTATGTTCATATTAGTTATGTTTAACGGGTCCATTGCGAATATTGTCTGCATAAAATCGTGTCACGTGTTTAAAAGGGAGCACTGCACGATATTACATCACGCTGTTGACGTAATTACATGGATTCCACTTGGGCTATTTTGTACAGAATCCCTAAAAGCTTTTTAGGTCACTCTGGTCGAGAGGCGTTGTTTATTCAACAAACAAGTTGGTCGTGTTGCCAGTGCTGTTGCTTTGAAATATATTATGCACTATACGTGATAAAACGGTATGGGAATGAATAAAACGTTTCACCAGGCTGTCTCTAAACTCACCGTGTAGTAGTAATGGAACTAAGGTGGGTTCGACTCCGGCGGCACCACCGCCCCACCTATTTCTGCTTATAACAGCAGTGTTAAGCGCTGCTGTGTTCTGGATTGAAGGGTGCGGTAAGGGAGACATAATTTTTCGAGGCGTTCCAGCTTAGTCCTCAGGGATAGCGGCGCATCTGTGGACGACCTGAGATAGGAATCTAATTTTATCCGGGGTCGATTACAAATGTCCACGGGCGGCAGTAGCCACTTACCATCAGGTGGACTGCATGCTCGTCTTCTACTTCCATATAATAAATAAAAAAAAAATGTCCTTTCACAATGTTCAAAACAATTGAAATTGCGTCAATAGCAAATTTCATGTTCATCTGAATTGTCTACGTTAATAAATAAGCAAGCGCTAATTTTTATTAGAAACGAAATTTGTATAGGTATCGTGTAGTTTGATAAAATTTGAACCAATCTATAAGATATCTCACGTCGACGCTGTTCCAAGTTTGAATACCCAGCGACCTATTTAACTGACCCATTAGCCGCGGTTTGACCGCGTTCGAAGGCACTTACTAAACTCTAATTTACATCACAAAATTAACGACATGTATGTATTTTACAATAGAATTATATAAAATGGTTTTTCAACTGAGACGTTACTGGGAAAACGCAAACCACAGCAGTTAGAGGAAGTTGTCCTATGAATTGTTATGCTAGGCCATTTTTATCAAACGTTCTTTAACCAAATATATCTGACCAAAAAGCTATTATTACTCTGTGGCCGAATACTTTGTATAATAAATTCTATCACGCACTATCGTATCAAACGAATTGTATAAAATAATGCCGTGAGTTTTTCCCTCTATACCCCTATGACGTATCATAACGTGCGCTTAACGGTGTGAATTGTTATCTATGTGTTATTATAAAACTAAAACCTATTCAAAAAATTATTTAAAAAATACAATTTATGTTGATTCGCTGCTTATAAATCCGTCTGTGTACATTCATTATGAATCAAACCGAATTCTCGCTAAGTCACTTTTAGTTGGCTGTCAAAGTGTTTTGAAAGTCGAATGCACGACGCTGCACCTGTGTCCTTTTTGCACCTCATTTACACTTTATGCATTAAACAAAATGCAGACCACATATAGTGAATGCGTTCCGATTGGATTTTAAACATTCCGACTTCGCTAAATACTTAATTTGCAGTACCGAAATACATTTATTGCGATTTCATAATCGCGTTCTTATGGTATGTGGATTGTGTACTATTGGAAACCAGGGACGTTTGTGCGACGGAAGAAAGAAAAAAATAAACCTTTTAAAAAAGATGCAATATAAGTATACAAAGATAAGTTTTGGAAAAGATATGAATATATACAAATGGTTCATAAGAATCAGATGATGAGTGTTCATTAGTAACAGAGGATTACCGCAATGATATATGGTTCCCATTTATGCTTCAAGGATAGCAAAGTGATCTTATCTAGTCTCGGCTGGAAGTAATTGAAGATTATATTATGTTAATTATTTCTAGGATGCAGTGACATTTGTACATCAAACTCTACAAGTTTTCCAATGTTACTTCTCGTAGCGTTAAAATGTTTCACGTTTTCCCCACTAGATGTCGCTGCCCGTCATACATGACATTCAATATTTATATCACAACATGTAATTGTATAATACAACGATTATTGTGTCATTGTTATTTATGATGCTATTAGGACCATGTGCCTGGATAGAAGAATGGTCTCGGTAATTCCAATTGGATTGGAATGTTGCCAATCCTACTATTGTTGTATATTATTTGTATGTATTGTGCCATGAAACCGCGCATAGAACATGATATATGCTACATGACACAATTGTATTAAGAGTATTTGCGTAAAGCTGGAATCGTAAATACTATAAATATACTACAGCCGAGTAGTGTTGCGATTAAACAACAGATGGCGCTACCAGTCTCTAAAGATTTACTACAGTCGTAACTACTAAATGTATATCATGTGTTTTCATTAAATTTTATAATCAGTTTGTTGTTATTTTACAGTAACTTTGAAATGTTTAATTTTATCTCAAAAAGACGTCCCTTGTCATGCAGTTAACTAAATGTGTTATTAAATTCAGTGTCACTTCAAGGCACGAGAATTTGCTAGTCGTTACTAGATGTCGCTACTTACCTCATACGTTGTTAAGATTTGATAAAAGAAGACAACTGCAGTGGATATTATGATGTTATATTGTTTTAATAAATTGGAATAAAAAAATTAATTACCAATTGAATATTGTAGTGACCTATCCAGTAATTCCAATTTAAAAAAATATCCATCATAATGTATATATGTACATACATTTAATTAATTTATTACATTTTAATAATTTTCATTATCCACATTATCAAAATACCTATCGTAGATAAGTTCCTCCGATCCGATCCGAATCCAAGCTAGAAAGTAAAGGAACGGAGATAATACTAGTCACGAAATTCAACATCATTTGCATTACGGATTTGCAGGAAAACTTCAAATTATCCGAATGATTAATAGTGTGTAAACTCCATCATATATTTTTTGATATAAACATGACTTTACTAAGCCTTTTGTTGGCATTTTCGTCATCGCGCTTGGCCATGGCATTCACGACAGCGGAAATATTTATGTGGGTCAATGAGCGAGACTCATGATTGCTTTTATTATTGTTATTACGGTATAAATTATATTCCCATATGATTTTCTACATTCGTTTATTTCATCTTAATATTCCGATCCATTATATACGCATTAGTTATATAACATGTTAAACACAATCCAAGCCTTGAACTGTTATCTCCAAACAAATGTTACAGCCCAGACATTTTATCATTTTCACACATCGCGGTCAGGTGTGCAACGACAATAGCATTTCATTGCTCAACAAAAATATGCCGTATTGTCAAGGCATAAGGTTCGACGTGTAACTCGTTAAGTGCGCGTTTGTGTTAACGTGAAATAATCTTTATCGTCTCGAAATTAGAGCTCAAATTCGTGCGTCATTCGAATCGCCCGTCGCGCTTCGACCGTGACACTGAATCGAATCACGGAAGTCGATGCGAATGAACAATTCGGACGTAACACTGTGTGACATTTATTCGCGACTTTGCGACTCGACTTCTGAAATTGCCAAAAGTGATATATCCAAATTTGTCGTAGTTTTATGGCATAAACGTTTTTATTGTTATTCTTATTGAAAAAGTTACTGAATTTTTAAAACGTAGTTTGTTGCTGGTTAAAGAAATCTTTTCCTTTCAATAACGTTGCGTTATGTTAGAACGCTAATTCAAATACAACTACTTTTTGACGATAATGTTCATATGCCATAAGTGAATATGACGTCACTATGTCCGTCATTACTGTTACCAATCATGGGGTCCATGCGACCTTCAGGGTATCATACCGAGGCACAAGTCAGCCAAATAAAGCTCCCATTCCAAAAACACAAACACCCAACGTTATGAACAAAAAAAGAAACCAGAAAGACAATCGCAAAATCGCAGCATGTCAATAGCCTTACTATGTATATCGTGGTAAATGAATCAAACATCATAATAAGCGGTAAAGTATATACGCGGCTATTTGTTGCGTCGTATGCAAGTTTCGTGCTATTTCGAGTTGCATCACACTCATAATATACTCAAAATAGTTTTATTTTGAGTCCAGTGATTAGTTAACCGGACTGTCGTGCCGCGGGTTTATGAGTTCGATTCCCAACCAAGATTTATGTGACGAGCACAAATAGTTTTTCTGTATCTGGGTTTCGTGTAAGTAAATATGCATTTTGATGCATTATATGAAATATTGGATTTAATGCACTACACAAAATATTCATAAAACTATTTAAGCTGCTACTGACCAATAGATGGCACTACAGTATTAGCTTTTGTAACTTACTTGATAATACATTTAATTCAATATTAGATGTTTGTGAAACATTTCTTTGTCCTGTATATGACTGTTTTTAAATGTAATACTTTTTATTAATATAATTTTTCTTTAACAAAATGTATTGAAAAAAAAACATTTTATTTGAAGAGAATTTAAAAAGTTTGTCTTCGATATAACTTTAAAAGCAGCCTTTAACTAGAAAAGGAACGCATTGATCAGATGCAAATAAGTGCTAGAGTTTCGCCGACGGCCACAGTCATTTGTGTCATAGGAAACCTCATAAGGATGGTATTGATTCTAAGCCGGCCTGAACGCGGAATGAGGGGCGAGCGAGGTTTCTCCGTGTCGTACTCGATTATATACAAAATCATCTCTAATGGTACGTTCAGACTACGGCAGAAATTCTGACATAAATGTCAGACATTAATGTCTGTGCTATTTACACTTATTCGGAATTTTCCACATAAAACTCATTTTATGCATTAAAACGCGATGCAGTGTATATGAAAATGTCAAACGTGACGGAA
>DWQT01002651.1:0-13752 GCA_018244895.1 Myscelus amystis hages | reverse complement strand
ATATTTTGCCTTTTACGGCGTACAAATTTAGAAGTCACATTTGTAATTATAATTATTTTAGTGTTTCAAACAAATTAAATATTGCTTATATCCATTAACATAACGTTGAATCGAGATTCCTCAAACGGGTTTGAGGAAAGAAATACCACCTTCCAGATATGCAAATAGCAGACAATTGGCTGACGTCAATGGAAACGCGTGTAGTATCGCCCTAATGCACTTTAATTAACCAATCAGACGGCCCAATGTAATTTAATTACATCCGATTAATTGGAGCATAATTACACGTATACCGTGCATGAACGGAGACAGTCTATACTGATTGATCTATTCAACTAATTAGGACAATAGGTCCTCTTGTTCAGATTTGTAACGAATTCGTGACCACTGTTGCCTGTGTTCTGACCAGTGTTCTGAATTAATTAGACCTCAATTTAATGTGTATTGAATGTTCTCTCACCAAAACCGATAAATAACAAGAACACATTTTAAATATTTATCATAGTTTATTACTTTTACATAATATGTTTTAGTTTATTTGATAACTAGCTCTTGCGCGCGGCTTCGTACACGTTTAATTCGGAGTAAAACAATTCCCCTTTCCCTGTACCGTGAAAATTTCCTGCTGTCTTTGGAATATCTAAATTCATATATTACATTTTTACTTATTGCCATTAAGAAATTCTGAATCGCAACGCGTACGAAGCCTCGGACAAAAGCTAGTTAGTTATACATGCAAACCTTCCTCTTGAATCACTCTATCTATTAAAAACACCGCATCAAAATCCGTTGCGTAATTTTAAAGATCTACTACTAGAAGATATCTTTTTTTATCTATGTATATTATCTGTTTTTATGATTTGTATAATTTTAATCTTTTTCACGTATCGTGTATATTACAATGAGTATTGTCATAATTATTGCACTCGCCTTTTATCTTTATTTTACATTATTACCTTATTCTCCGTACCTACTTAATTGACATGCGCAATCATTAAGTTTTACCAATCGATATACTAATATTATATATATCTGTCTCTATATATAATATTATATTATTATCTGTGTAAATTCAATGCAAATTTAAATTGTATTTCGCATGAGTGCTGTTGCCAGGACGCCCCACGTGCACTATGTCCTTTAAAAAGGTCGCCATCGAGATTGACTCGCGATATAGTTTAATTAATCGATCGATTAATAGACATTTTATTTAGACGTTTTGTTTTTTTTTTCATGAATAACTTCTTGAAATCTTCACATAAAATTTCGTAAAAATCTAAGAAGTTTTGACAGGTGACATGTGTGCCTCAAAAAAATATTTTTTCTATATAGATTGATTTCTTATTGTTATCAATTATAATATATCGAATATGTAGATTTTAATTACAATATTAATCGTCTTATGTTTAATGGAACGATGTGTCTTCAGGAATATTCGTATCCGATAGTTTATATCCGTAGGCCGAATATTAGAAGTGTGTGCAATCTCAATGGCGGTCGTAGCAAATAGTGCACTTCGGGCAGGAACCGCGCCTCTCTCCATTCGGGGGCCAGGGCATTCGGAACTGGGGGGTAGCAGCTGACGGGGTGTGTGTTGGTAGCTAGCAGGCACTCATGCGTGAGGGGGTGACTAACCGTGGCGGGGTGGCAGGCGAGGGCGGCGCCGCGGCCGCGCGCGCCCCCGTGAAGACCTTCCAGGCGTATCTGCCGCCGGCGCACCGCACCTACAGCTGCATACACTGCCGCGCGCACCTGGCCAGCCATGACGAACTTATATCAAAGGTAAACACTTCTAGAAACATCCATCGAACGTTTTACACACGCCTCGCCAAGCCAACCTCTTATATACTACATAAATCTGTCGATACTCGTTTCGTATCTCACAAATTTTACATATGCCTCGCCAAGTCGGCCTCTTATATATTGCTATGTACATACATCTGTCGATACTCGTTTACTAATTTAAAAAAACTACTCCCAATTTATATGATTTAGTAAATGCTATTTTAAGTAGTTCTTGTTACCATATTATGTATGTAATTGGATTTCATCATACGTTTACTGTACACGTAAATTGCAATTTTCTGCTACATCTATTCGCAAACCACAATATTCTCGATGTAGTATTCAATTTTGTTTGATACTCTCGCGTGTGCCGAACTTTTATCTATTCCGCAACGCTTCGCCCGTGTAAAGTTTTCCAATTTGATAGCTTTACTCGTTCGCGTTACGTGCAAACGTCATTAACGACTATTCTGGTTGCAGTTTATCTTTAGATTTTATGTGCAGCAGAGTTCAAATATTTACCTCTCCCACGCATTCCGCACTACACGCAAACAGACACCGATACCGCGACCCATTTAAACTTTTCTTTTCCATTTCTCACAAAAAAAAAAACACGATGTATTTAAATTTATTCTCTATAATCTATGCTCACGCGCCATTTTGTTTGTTTTTCAGTCGTTCCAAGGCAGCCAGGGGCGCGCATATCTCTTCAATTCAGTGTGAGTGTTGTTTTTTAAGCGTATGCAAAATATGTCTTTATCGAGTGTTACCAGCTAACTTCAAATAATACGTTGCCATGGAAACGTTTTTCTCAGCGTCGACCGCCATTGCATAATTTGACAGGCCAAGTTTTGTAACATGTCACCGCGTTGGCACACGGTCTTTTTGCCCTTGTCGTTGGCAATGAGCAAATTGCGTGATGCCACAAAAAATCTTCTAATACTGTTACGCAGTAAATTGCAACAACTTTTGTCGAAGCTTTAAGCACTCAGCACCTTCATCAACATAATAATAGTTATTCTCCTTTCATACAATATAGACTGCCCCGAACATTTTTAGTATTTTTAGTGGAAAGTCGAGTGTTTTGAAACGTAGACGCTATATTTGTTTTTTTACCTCCAAATTTACCGATTCGCTGAGATAAACCTCCCACTGACAGAGTGCGGATTAAATATTCTTATCAGGAGCCTAGACAAAGAGAACCTTTTACTTAGGTTTTCCGGGAAGTGAATTATTTTCTTACTCTGAAAGGAAACAGTCTGTCAATAAGTATAATTAAACGATGTGAAATTATTAAATATTCAGGTAACTTTTCGAGATACTTAATTTTTTTATGTTTAATAATTCAAACTGAAGGTCAATATGTTATATTCATTTAGTTATTGAGCTCTTCATTGGCTCAGGTAGACCGGGGTAAAAGCTTCTTTTTTTTCGGGATCTTTGGAAATTAGAAAATCTGGGGTCGCCCACTGCATGAATTTCCACAGTAATTTGGAGGAAAAAAATATTAATTTCAAATTGCTTGGAAATGATTTTTTGATTATTATTGTAAATTTGTGCAAAAAATATTTTCAAAAGTCATAACACAACTTATTGATGACGAGCTGACGATCGTACGAAAAAGAAAATCGGTTGTGACAAAACGAGAAGAAAAAGGTTTGGAACTGTTTTGATTGATCGATTCTTAGTATACGATCTATTGCAAATTTCCACCACGATAAACGAAATGCACATCATTCAAAACACGCGCCGCTTCTCGGCGTATCCGTTGCGCCATATGCATATTTCATGCGTCAACACTGTTCTATCCCCACGCATTGCCCTTGAAGATTTCAAGACTAATATTATATTATAAAGAGGTAAAATTTACTTGTTCTTGTAGTAGTGCACCAATACAAGAAATCGATCGTTTCAACAATTCGAAATTTAAAAATACATTGTTTGTCTAGTTGTTGTCTACACGGTGATTACGTTACTAAACATGGCGTAATGAGTTTAAAAAAAAATTGAGACTCGAAATTCAAAGCTTCAAAAAGCTATATGGTCCTAGCACGACTCCTATCAACGAAGTATTCGTACGGAACATGCTAAAAATTGTATGAAATCCGTACAGCGCCCCTATCGTGCGTAAAAGGAACTAATTTTGCGATTTTTTTTTATCGACCAAGTTAAGGTAAATGTAAATGTCATTCCCGCGTTCTGTATGAAATGTGCGATCACGAAACCCAACTAATGTATTCTGTGACTTGCATTTAGAAGTCTCTATAGATTTGCATTAGAGACTCTGGTAGAGTGCTCGCGTTGCTCTAAATGCCAGAATGTTCTCTCCGTGTATCCGCTGACGTCATTGATGGTATTGTCGCTGCAGCGTGAACGTGGGCTGCGGGCCGGCGGAGGAGCGCGTGCTGCTGACCGGGCTGCACGCCGTCGCGGACATATACTGCGAGTGTTGCAAGACCATGTTGGGCTGGAAATATGTAAGCCTCTACCCTCAAATCACGCCCGCCATTATTCCCCCTAATAACGGCCAAGATTATTGTCGTGCAGAACACATGCGGTTGAGAACCTTATGTCGACATATATAGTCGACAGTGTGCAGATTTACTTACGATCTTCTTTACTGTTGCAGCCTGTGTTATAAAACTTCTTTTAACGATTCAGCCCGTCTGGAATATAAAAACGCTAAATTGTTACCGAATCTCTATCTTCTAGTGAAGTTCCATCAAAATCGGTTTAGCCGTTCCAATTAATCGGAACTAAAAAGTCCAATTTTTTTTAAGAATGTCAGTTTGAAGTTAAAATCAGTTAGTAGTCCGTAACAGTAATTTTGCAAATTTTTTTTTTACGTTCCAGGAGCACGCGTTCGAATCGAGTCAGAAATACAAGGAGGGCAAGTTCATAATAGAACTCGCTCACATGGTTAAGGAGAACGGGTGGGACTAGTCGCGAGCGCGACCGCGACTGGCGACCGGCGACTGGCCACTGGCGACTGGCGACGGGCGACTGGCGACCGGCGACTGGCCACTGGCGACTGGCGACGGGCGACTGGCGACCGGCGACTGGCGACTGGCAACTGGCGACTGGCGCCTATACCCGAGTGGAGGCATGGCGGCTTATCTTTCGTCAATTAACCAAACGCGCTGCGCCCGCCGGCGCCCCGACGCCGCCCGCAGCCGTCGCGGCGACGCGCTGCGCCGGCCCCCGAGGAGATTATTTCTATCAGACTAATTAATGACTAACGCGCGGGCGCCGGTCGCACCCCGTATACATAAGTGATCGATCTCAGCCGCTCCGCGCGAGCGGCAATGGGCTTAGAAATACTAATTATTATTATTATTATTATTTACGTTTTAGTTCGTTAAGGTAGAGGCCGCCGGGCGGCGCGGCGCGCGGCCGCTACGCTTCAAGTAGCGCCGGTCGTAACGCTCACGACGCGTCGCTATCGTGTTGGGAGAACGCTAATACCTTCTCTTGTCCCCTTAACCTGTGATAAGTATGTTAGTGTAGGGCTTTTGGATTTCTTGAACGATTTTCTCGAGAGTTGCTCAGAGACGTCAGGGGTATGTTCCTAATGAGTTCAGCTGTACAATTTTGCTTTATGTATTTTTTGTTTTCTTTTTTTTTTTAATTTTGTTTATTTCGATTTGAGGAAACGCAACTATTAGATGTGCGCGAAGTAAAAATCGCGATTGATTTTTATTTCCAATTCGATTTCTACGTCTGATTTGGTTGTTAATTGAAACTCATCGATGAATATTCCTCAAATCTCGTGGTCCGTCGGCCCCGCGTCGGTCCCCGCGCCGGTGGAATTTGATGTGACGCTCGTTTCTTGTATCGTGATATTTAAAATATTGATAGTTGGTGAATCGATGTGATCGAGGACATTTTTATATGACGGGCGGCGGTGTGGAGCGGTTTTATTATTCATTTATTGTTTCCATTATAATGTATCGTATTACTATTATTATTAACGAATCGGTAGGATACATTTAACCGAACCTATATAATTTATCTTAATCCGCGTAGTACTTCATTTACGTATGATATTTAAAAAAAAAGTATGTATGTATATGTAATCTGTGTAAGATATCGCCATGAGCTTCGATTTAATCTATGATTGTCAAATTAACGGTACGTCATCCGCGTGGATGTGGGGAGTGGACAGATGAACAATAGTATAATCTTATGTGCTTTGTGAACACGAATATTATGTTAGTTTTGTAACGATTTCGAGTGTTCGCGACGCTCGGCGCCCGCCGGTGTTGCCGGCGCGAGCCGCGCGCGCCTCCCCGCGTCGATGGAACAACCGCGTAACATAGGATCTTTGACGTCCGATTACAATAGAATTAATTGAAATACACAATATATTTTACGCCCGACTACGCGAGTATCTATTGATATAGAATAGACGGCTTCGGAAGCTTTCACACGCGTCCATCGAAACGATGTCCCTCAAAGGACGTTCATTATAAATTTTAGAACTTCGATTTTCGACTAAAACATTGCATAGCAACTCTAGGTAAGCAACTATCCAATAATAATAACGATATCCCGGTATATCAAACCGCGAATCATTGTAACGCTGAAAGAGGTTATTAATTTTAAGACGACGCAATGTCATACAAATTAATGTAAGTTAGTAAAAAAGTACACACGTGCGTAGTCGGGTTTTAGGTTTAACATCTATTTATTATATGTGGTGTTGCTTCGTACTGTGTACTGTATCGTTGCAGTGAATAATGAAAATGTACATTAAATTTAAATGTGTGACAATCTTATAGAATTCATGTACATATAACAGTGACTAAACAGTGCATCCCACGTTGGGCGGCATTTATATTATGGGGTTACAACACTTAAATTTGACAGTTTAATTGACAGCTCAAAGTTTATAAAATGTCATTTCTATTCCTAATTGCAACGTTTCCCAAAACATTACGAGGCAACACTGCGTATACGTATAATGTATTTATATTCTATTGTACGCATTGAAGTTTACTCCGATCGCCAATGATATCAGAGCGTTGATACTGCCACTAGTATTTATACGTTTGTAATATAATAACTAATGTTTAATGGTGTACATTCAAAAGTGAGTGACGCTCGTTTGATGTTTACGGAAGTGTATTACATTTACAATAACTGAAGAGAAGAAAATAATCTATACATACATAGTTGGCTACACTAGTGTTTCGGATTTATTTAGGTTGTAAGATCACATGACTATTGTTTGTTTTTTTTTTCCTTAATTTTCTTTTGGCAAAAGACGTATTTGTGATGTGTGTTCGCGTAATGTAATTCGGCCATTGGGCGTGTGGAAATGCAAGTGTTTCGTTTGTGACATCCGATGTGGAACATTTGTGGCGATTTTTATTGGTCATCGAGCAGCGTGGCGTTCAAAAGGGGCCGTTCGTGCGTGCGTGCGTGCGTGCGGCCATCGGCTCCTCGTTGTCTATGGAAACACCAATGTTGCCAGTCATCACGGCATTTTCATATGCACAAAACAGTGTGGTCTATTGAAAAGCGATTTTGTGATTCATACGTTTTGTTGGTCATGTTTTAAACACATTTAAAACTCTATTGTTACACCTATAAAAATGGCCTAAATTTTTTACACTGTATAAATATGGGTAATTTCATTTGCCACAAATGACCGAACTCATGCTATTTTCTTCGATCTACGGTTAATTTTGTACGGCTTTTGTGTTATTGAAATTCAAATGTTCCGGTAAGTAGAAGAATTTCGACGAGATATATCAGCCGCGCTTTTCCTCGCAACGTGAAAAGTGCTCGTTGAAACGACACGAGAAATACAAGAGCGCGTTCATTCAGTCCGCGCGAAATTAGTCGTTCGTCATTTGTAGCGTTTCATTCAACACATCAGCATCGAAAAACCTGCAAGTGTTCAGTGATATAATATGTATCTAGAATTATCGATCGGTGTATTTAAGCAGATACGTCTTTTCTAATAACATATTCGACGTTCTATGATAAGGTTAAATCGACAAATGCATTGCAAATTCACACGTCTGTTTGGTGTTAACGTAACTGTTATCATAGAGTTAAATGTTAGGAGTTCCGATGCACAATGTTCCATGAAAATGCCAGCGAGCACACGTGCGGCGGCGCCCGAACGCAGTATTATAGGAAATTGATAGAATTTATAAATTGTATTAATGTATAATTGTAAAAAGTTGAAGTGATGGCTAAAATGTGATAATTAACTTTTAAAAACTGATAAGTGTTGGTTTTCTTGCCGTTTGTACCTAATTCATGCCTTATAAGTAATAATAAAAAAATAAAATATGTCTATTCGAAATTTCATTCGTAGGGAAGTCGATTGCGTTGGCGCGCCGCCGCCGGAGGCTCGTCTATGGTCGACGCAGTCTCCTGCTCTTGATCAGTAGCAGTTTTGTGTTTCGTATTTTCATCGTGAACATTATGCAGTTTTACTAATCGAACTTAATGAGATTGTCACAGTAGTTAATAATTAACACTCTTAGACCTACGATGTATTTTGATCTTTGCCGTTCGAACACGACACAAAAAATATCATGAGATAAAAGTGAGAAAATTGATAACAAAAAAATGCTAGATTTCTGTGGAGCAATTATTGATGTATTTTTCTACTCGATCGTTTAGGGATGCTATTAGATATTTTTGGACCATTGTTAAGATGACTACGATCAGTATTGAAGCGGATAAAGATTAAACGTTAGTTTTCGTGATTGTTGGCCGAATGTGGTTGTTGTCGAGATTAGATGATAAAAAATAATAAGCGCTTTTCCTAGATCTATATTTTTATGCACCTTCACAAAATAGCTTTTTGGTGTTCCCAGTGGATTTTTCAGACTTTTTCCGAACTGAATATTTTCGTTCTCTCTATTTTCGAATTCCGCCTATAAGTAAAGTTGCTTTACCGTTAAAATGTGATTCGTTCTTATTAACGAGACAATTATGACTTGAACTTAATTTGTCGCAATGTTTTAACGAATTTTAACGTGTTATTATTGTTATGAACTTTCGTGTATTGGGAATGCCAAAGAGAATAAACCGGTCTTGGAGTGTTAAAATGACCAAGATGTATGGACAGCGTATTGTTAGAGCGCGCATTTCATGAGTACGTGTAAAATTCGCATTAAAAAAAAAGTGAATATGGTATTCAGGTAGGTGTTTACCAAGAAACCGCTTAATATTTTTGTATTTTCTTAGTATATAATGGAGCATTATATAATTCGTGGTGTCTTCTAACGATTGTGTATGCATTATGCTATAGATGAGTATTTCGTAAACATTTGATTGAAATAATAAGTGCGTAATAAAACACTTTTCGTATGAAATTTGTATTTTCATTTGCCTTTTATGAATTTCAATAAAAAATATTATTCAAGGAGGAGGAAATCAAAACACTCTTGTTCGGTTTATAATTTTTTAGTGTATTTCTAAATTCATTTTTTTCTCACCATTCAAATATCTCGTAGTTATCAAAATTTTCAATTTACACACGACTACAGGCTAGTTGGAGGCAATCAACAACTTACAATTAATATTCAAGGTAATTCAGTTACATCAATACAAAATGGTAAATATCCAAGCAAAATATATACAGTACATTTTTCTAACCGCACCTATTTTACACAGCAATTGATTGGCAAAAACGAAGGACTCCCACACAGGAAAAAACGTAATCACTCGGCCAAAAAGATTTCATATTAGCTAACAGGTAATTAGAGCTCCCATCGCCCTAGCGTTTTCGTGTTATATTGTGTTATGTGCGGGCGACGGTGCGGCAACGTCGCAAAACATGGTCCCATGGCTGTCTCTCCTTTGGCGATACACATGATTTACATGTGCCCCATATCCTAAGGTATTTAATACCTTACGATATGGGGCTCTTCAAGAAAGGCGCAAAAACAGCACTCGTCCAAAGCCGGCAACGCACT
The DNA here is from genome assembly GCA_018244895.1 of Myscelus amystis hages. Lineage (NCBI taxonomy): Eukaryota > Metazoa > Arthropoda > Insecta > Lepidoptera > Hesperiidae > Myscelus > Myscelus amystis. The sequence continues at coordinate 4,024 of DWQT01002651.1, read as the reverse complement.
GGCGACTCCACGAATGTTGCAACAGTCCACAGGCGACGGTGGCCACCTACCACCGGGGGCCCGTCTGCCAGTTGGCTGCGCCAGGCGGCGGAGCGGCAACGTCGCAAGCCTGAACGCCTTTGTGTTCCAATACTGTTGTTTCCGTACATCTCCTGTCATACTGAGCAGTTGCTGGTAAGTCCCACGCTGCCCAAGTCTAGATGCAGACTTAACACCTGGTACTATAAATCCAAACCCTCGGTTGCCAGGATTTCATCCGAGATCCCCAAAGTGGGAAACTGAACTTCACACCACTAGGCTATTAATATTGTTCTTAAATACAATATATGTAATTTATCTCAAACCCAATAAAGTTTCCATATTTATATACCAAACATGGAGAAATTGTGTCGAAAAAAGGTTTAAAAATCCTGAATTAATTTCAATTATTTTATAGTTATATTATATATTATATTACAATTGATGGTTGTTTCGAAACCTTCATTTAGAATTAACTTTGAAATACCTCCGCTATATCTGCAAAGCAAACAAATATCATTCAAAACCAAAGCATTTATAAAACTACATTATTTACATTAACCAATGGAAATTATTACAAATTCAATAAAAATATAGCGGCACTGAAACGATATTATATTATATTACAATCCAGTAACATAAGAATGTTGATAGAAGACTCGTTTTATGTAATAATCTCATTTTCCAAAAAAATTTGAAATATGACATTTTTCTATTTAATCGACGATATAATATGCATGTACATATGTCTATCGGCTGTCCGGTCACCATAACACAAATTTAATAGTCTCATTTGGACTCAGATAAGTTGTGTGGAGTTGTCCACAGTTATTATTAATCATAAAGTTCCTTATCACAGATAGAGACTGATAAATTAACAAAGGTAAATTATCTAGACAGGCGAGTAAAAGACATTCCTATTGGAAGTTAATCGGAGGAATTATGCTTCAACCAACCCAGAGATCCACAAGTGTACTGTGTGTGAACATTTAACAATTCAGGTGGTAAACTTATTATATAGTTGTATAATATCTGTGAATAATTTTATCGCCATAGTAAATTGGAGCACGCATTTTTCAATTTACTTCCAAAATTTGCATCAATAACACATAAAAAGCAAAAATTCATATACTTTTCCTTTGGAATGGTAAATACATTTACAAATCATTGTGATATTCCTTCGACGGCTGCGGCCAAACAACAGGTCAAGAAAACTAAAATACTTAAAATATAAATATAATTAATTTGCAACCAATCAGTTCTGCTACACACACACTGACTGTAGGCAAATTGTGTATGTACCGATCAAATTTGAGTGCCGATTAAACATTAATTCTGTCACAATCACATTCACAGACATACACACTGACTGACTGTAGACAACTTGTGTGAGTACCGGTTAATCAAATGTGACCGGTTAAACATTGCACTGAGCAAACCGACTATCTGCTCTCTATAGCCCCCTCACTCCTGCAACACGACCTGCACGTTCGCCAGCGCCTCCAGCGGCACGTCCTCGCAGTGGAGGCCGAGCACGTCGCCCTCGTCGATCACCACCAGGTTGTAGGTCTCGCCGTCGTCGAAGCCGCCCTGGATCGACTGCACGTACTGCAGCACCTCCTCGGAGAGTATTATCCTCTGCTCCGAATCGGAGTTGTCCTCGTCGGGCTCCTCCTTGCACACGGTCACGGCCAGCGGGTACTCCGCCTCGGGCTCGCGCGCCGGCTCCGGGGTCGACGCGGGCGAGGGCGCTCGCGGCGCGAACGCGTCCGGCGAATACTCGGGCTCCACTTCCGACTTCAACACCACCTTCGCCTGCTCCAGCTGCGTTTCGGTCAGCGTCGGCAGCGATTTGAAGAACATCTGCAATTTTATTTGAATGAATGAATCAATATTGCTGTACGATAATTTAAAATCGGTTACTGTCATATAACATTGAATTATTTTGAATTGGGGATATGGTAAGAAGGGTATGGGCATTTGTGACGGTTGGTGTTGAATTGTTGTCCAGAGTGCAGTAAAATGAATACGGAAAATAAAACAGACAAAACACATAAATATGATTATGTTTTTGAGATTTTTTTATTGGTCCACTGCCGGACAAATGTCTCCGCTGATAATGAGAGGGTTTACGCAGTGGTCCACCATGCTGGGCTAGTGCATGTTATTATTGTGTTAGTTATTAATACATATTTTTTTCAGAATAGCCTTTAAAAAATAGTTCAAACAAAAATATAACATGGCCAACATATTAAAATAAAAATAGGTCATTGGACTCACCCGGCGTGTCATTAGCAACAGTCCGTGCGCCTTCTTCATGTGTTCCTTGAGCACTGACATTCGAGGGTATCTGAAAAATTATATTTGCACCGGATACTACAAGTTTATTAACACTACTAGCGCCATCTCTGTTGCAACCGTAATAAATACCTTGCTAAATCATTTTTTTCTTAGCCCAGTTGAATCATTCAGTGAAATGACATTGCTTTTTTTGTAACAATAATAAATTTGTAGATGTTTTGAGTGCACTATAACACAGTAATCATCAAATGTAGGTTAGTAAGATGCCTTCATGCCGGACAACGCACCGGTATCACCTATGATGTTGTAGGTCCACAGGTAACAATGATGACTATAAATGAGTCGTCTGTACTTGTGCTGTGACGTTTGACTATGAACTGACTTTGCCCCTACCTATGACTATGGCTCGACAATGAAATGTGTAATGTACCTCTTGAAGCATATCTTGCAGACGCAGGGCGGGGGCAGGTTGAGGTGCAGGCTGTCGACGTGTCGCACCAGCGCGGCTTTCGTGGCGTAGCGCTTGTCGCAGAGGTCGCAGCCGAACTTCTTCATAGCTGTCGGGTTGGATTAAATTAAACTCCATACCATAAGCGACAGGTTGCTTCATAGTCGGAACGGATTGCCCGAACAAGTACCCTCGGCCAATGCAATAATAAATGTGATGAGTGATTTTAAATAGGAAAAGAACTTTCAACACTGTTTATAACATTATATGCACATTCGTTGTCAGCCGCTTGTGAAACAATAAATAAAATAGTTTGGGAAACCTATGACAATTCTTCAACTCTGACCGTAATTCCATTTGGAGATCTACCTTTTTCGATTATATTAATATATTCTTGTCACGTTAAGGTGTTACACGTTAAGAGTTCTAAGGTAGTAGCATGGACAAAGACAAAGACGGAAGACATTTATTTGCACAAATATGGGTTCATTAGAGGATCTTACAAAGTTATTACTTCAATCCATATTTTGCATTTTACAGCGTACAAATTAGTGATATAAGCTTATAATTATAAATTATTTACTAGTACTCAAGTTTTATAATAAAGTTAACTTTTATTTTCCACACGATATTTAAATTCTACACAAAACTAACTGTTCGGTACCGAATATTGCGCATTTTATATAAAAAAATTCAATATACCGGGGGTTTACATCGGCTTGGGTGCAATGTGGACCGAGAGGAAAAATCCGGAGGAAAAAAAACCTCTTGGCACTCTTTAGAACCATTGTTTTTATGTGATAGAGCTATAATCATTTTACATTCGTTCTTCTAAATATTCGGCTATAGTGTAGTAGGCTTTTTTGGTTAAGTAAATTTTCAACTCCGGTGGGGGCATAACGCATCCTCCTTACTCCTTGAAAAGCGAGGGGTACGTACGCAGATGCGTGTTCATGTGCGTGACGAGCGCCGCCTTCACTTTGAACGCGCGGCCGCAGTGGTCGCACTCGTACCGCTCATCGCTGTGCTTCTTGCGGTGCCGCTGCAACCGTTACAAACATTACAAAGATAATGTATGATTCGTATGCATTGCTTTCATAATATGTACAACGCAAGATTTTTAGGGGTGATGTTAGTCCAGGTGGGCGGATTAGCTGTTCAGATTTTTTTTTTTTTTATCATATGGAAGTAGAAGACGAGCATGCAGTCCACCTGATGGTAAGTGGCCACTGCCGCCCATGGACATTTGTAATCGAC
>DWQT01002650.1:0-13753 GCA_018244895.1 Myscelus amystis hages | reverse complement strand
ACTAATGTCTGTAATTCTCCTGTCATATTAATTCCAAGAGTAATAAAGAGGCTTTGGTCTTTGCACGAGTTCTAATTGTATCTATTAGTTCTACGGGTTTTCTTATCAATATATTCACTTTTGTTTACATTTTTACACCAATACTATTTTTCTGTTTTATGGGTGAGAATACTTCTTATTTCAGGTAGAGGGAGAAGAATTTCAATTAGGGCCCAACATGAATGCTATTTCATTAACACTGACAGGAAGTACATTGTCTTCCGCAAACTTAAGACTTTCTGAGAGTCTGGTGAAACCATCACAAGTTATGAACGTTGAGGCGTCCCATCATTCGCCATCAGTTACAGTATCTATTTTTGATGCTTTAGCTGAAATTCTTACGTCCACACCCAGACCTCGACTTTCTACAACTACAGAAGTATTGCAAACACAAAATACTTATAACGATGTAAAACAAACACTCAACGGCGTGAGTAACAACATTAATGTAAATAGTGCCGATGGCTTAGCAAGTCAGGGCACGTTGTCGACGATTAGTATAAACACGAATACTAAATCTGTACAAACCACTGATCAAACTACACCAAATGTGTTTAACAGTATGTTGGTTGGGGAAAATGTTACACCGTCACTAAACATTGAAGAAGTCAAATCGACATTTGTGAATACTCCGGTACCTAATCCCACTGTCCCTCCTACCACTCCTACGACTCCTGTATCCGCAAGAAGACCTTTTGCAATAAAAGTGTTGTATTCGGATACCGAATCACCAACAGACAAAATAACGACTGCAGCTGTACTTCCGCCAACATTGCCATCGACTGACAGCCCCACAACGGTATATAACACTGTGTCTGATCTCTTATTAGCTAATAATAAATTAGTATCATCAGAACTAACTAGCATGTTGTCAAATAACATAAAAAATATTATTCAAAACATGGACGAGGACAGTAAATCTAGAATTTCTGTAGATATGGCTAATCTATTAAGGTCACTAATACCTAGAGCCTTAGACAAAGTTTCGACTGATCTCGACAAATCAGACTTCATACCTAATACGACGCCTTACAGTTTGGAGGATATTAACGATACTGCTAACATAGAAATTAACAATAATATTGAGCTTAACAGCGAAAATCTCCTCCAAAATGTAACAAACATTGTAAATAGCACCCCAGAAAATTTAGTTGTACCATCTGTAACAGAATCACCCCGCGAAATCACGCAAGCTGTAAATAACACAACGTCTTTGTCCGACAGTCAGACTACGACAGCTGGAGTTACATTAACAACGGAATCACTGACTCAACGACCCATTTTCACGACAACAACTGAAACAGCTGTGTCGTCTAGCTCATCAGACACAGACTCTGCAAATGTTTCTGTGCTGACTAATAGCGACCAATCTAGGTTAATAACAACAACTAGTAATACTCTCAGTGCCTTTACTAATAATCCTGAACCTATCCCATTATTTAATAACTTGGAAGATTTTACTTCTAATGATGAGCAAAATTTAAATCCGCCTATTGGTCAAATTTCCTCTATACCCGTAAGGAATCCTTCTTTAGACAGTTTACAAGACATCGATAATATCCAAGATCCGAGTCAGCTATCTCCTTTACAACTTTGGGTTTTATCCAAAAAAGCCAGAGTCTTAAAAATGATAGAAGATCTAATACGACAAAATAATAATGAAATTGCAAATGCCCCACTTACTGAAATAATAAATCAGCCAAATTTGCAATTGTCTAGTCGCTTAACACAAATTATGAATACAATGAATTTGACATCTGGTACATCTAATTTAAGTACGACTGAACTGACTCTGATGACTACTTCCTCTTCCTTTCCTTCTTCTACACCAATGACTATATCTGAAGATATAGCAGATGAGAATCCGCAAACAACCACACTTACATCTGACGTAACAGCGTCAACTACCACACAATTTTCTACAGACGTAGCAATGTCTACCGTAACTACTAATACCGAAAAACAGGCTTCGCTAGCTACAAGCGAAATAGCTGATGCTTTTCTTAGTACTACTCCGGGGGCTACAACTGAATCAATTACAGTAGGTAACGCAATTAGATCTCAAGAAATATCTGCGACCACTGTTTCCAGTATTGATGAAGAACAAACCAATACGCCCACGAATACAGACGTAGTTGATACTGAGAGATCAGAGAGTACTGAGACAATGTCTACAACTATTGACACAGTTTCGAACACAGAAGTTAGTAGTACCACTGAAAGTGCTATAGAAACTACAACTGAAGCAGGTATCGATACTACTATAGTTACGCTAACAAATGAAACAAATGCAAATGATGTAATAACAGTTAATACTCAACCCAACGTTGTCACGACACCATCTATTCCGAAAAAAGATTATGTCATTTTTGGAATTCTGCCTAATAATACAGTGGTACGTAAAGACCCTAACGATAACGTACTGGAATCATTAACAGAGGCGAGCCCGTACATCATTTATGGCGTACTACCAAATAACACAGTAATACGAAAATGCCCAAATGGGACCAGAGTACCACGCATCATGCAACAAATTGACGTACCACCAATCAGTCCATGGAGTCTAAGAAACCCATACAGCCCCATCCATAACATTCCGGCCATTGTCAGACCGCGGTCTAACCCCATCCGAGTATCCACTAATACTGTGACATCCACAGACACCACAAATAACGGAACGGAAAATCAATTAACCAACGACATTGTAAATAACCTGCAAACGATGGTATTGACTTTAAGTTGTTTAGCTTGAAAGCTGTGCTTGGGGCTTGATTTTCTATCTATGTAGTTTAGTACGCGAGGTTGTGCACTTCACGGGTTTTGGTAAGCTCTGCATGCCTGTAGCCGTAAAATGCTTGGTAGTTAACATTGCGAGACCATAACCTTTTATTTCGTAATTGCAGATATCCTCATCGACACTTAATTTAAAAGATAGCAGTTCATTGGGTATAACAGCTGCCACAAATAGGCCGCCTGTTGAAAAAAGCACTGCCTCGCATGTTTTGAGTTTACGCACAACTACAATGCTACCTTCTGTTGATGAGATTTTGCTTAATAGTATATCTTCAGCCACTAAAGAGGAGATGGTCATATCTTCAATGGCAAGTTCTACTCGCGAACCAAGAATATTAACACTGGATATCGATCCGGAGGTATAATCATTATTTACGCCGTGACTTTGACAATATACATATATATTTTTCTTTAATTATAGACTAACTTATTCAAATGTAGCAGATCTTTTGCTATTATTTTCATTTTACTTTGAAATCTAAGAAAATCATGCATGAATTAAACACTACATTAAAACAACTTTGTGCAAGGTAAGTGGTGAAGGCTCCATTCCCAATGAAATGATTGTTGGAATCGCATCACTTAATTTCAAACACTTTTTGTAAAAATTATAGATGTGTTTTAAATATATTACAGACGAAACAAATCCGAACGGAAAAACCCAGTGATGAAAATGGAAATACTGTATTTAAATTCATACCAATAGACGAAGTAACAGTCACATCACAAGAATCCAATGTATTAAAATTAGCTTCTACCAAAATGCCTAAACCAAGCACGGTGGACGAAGCTCAGACCACAGTAACAGAGAGTAACACTCAAGCGCCTCAAATTCAAAGTGGATTAGATAACCGCAACGATGCATCTTCAACGACACAAGAAAATGTGGCAACACCATTTGAATTGAGTACACAAAGCTCTCCAACTACATCAATGAATTCAATAACTTTAACAACTGAAAATATAGCTTCTACAACAACTGTGAGATCCACTACTTTCCCTCCTACAACTGATATGACAGCAAATAACGAAGCACCGACAACAATAACGGGAATCTCAACAACAATGACTCCGATCACAATAACAACAACAGAGCCACCTACTACAACTACAGTTATATCATCAACTATTCCTGTAGTAACAACCACAACGCCGGTGGTGACATCCACAACTCCAGTTGTAACAACTACGACTCCAATAGCTACAACCACAACTCCAATTATTATAACAATGGCTCCTGTTGTAACAACTACAACTCCTGTTACAACAATAGCAATTCCTGCAACAACAACCACTTCAATTCCAACAACAACTACAGTGCAAACATCTACCCCGATAATTACGACTTCTACACTTCCATCATCAACAACTTCAGGAGGGACCACTGCTTCTTTAACCACTACTTTTATACCTAGTTTTACGGGGTCTAGGAATGCTGATGATAACTTACAAAAAGATTACGAGCTAGTACAATCTTTGATACAAGGCCTAAAAGGTCTCACTTTGGACAGATCATTTACAACAGCTCCTACAGTAACAACTTCCAGTTTTACAACAGTAGCTACAACTACAACTCCAAAGCTTACAACTACCACTACTCCCGTATCCACTACAACTATACGAACTACGACACCGTCAATAAATGACGATATTAGAAGACTACAAGAGGACACCATGCTCTTACAGTCATTACTTCAAGCAACTGGCCAAAACCCCCAAAGTTTAAATTTGCCTATAATTTCTGGAATTACTTCGAATGTAAGGATATCGTCAAATCCCTTAGCTACCTCACTGGAATCTAACCCCACATCTCCAGTGAATATTCGACCTGTATACACAACTATGGCATCGCCGGTATTCACGACTTCAGCACCAAGAACTGCTACCCTGTCTACTACGTTTCAGTCGCAGCCTATCACCACAACTACTGAAGACATTGGTATATCTACTACTTTCCCGCCGATCAATGCGAGGATTTTAAGCACTACTCCGGGAAACACAATATCAACGCAAAATATAGGTCGTACTACGGTATCTAGACTTACAACCGAAATTCCTAGTACGTCTACATTTTCGGTTGAAGAGGATTTGGCTTTCCTACAAAATTTGGTAAGAACTTCCTCTACTTCTATTTTATCACCGTTACTATCACTATTATCATTACGCGTCTGACTGTTTTACTGGTCATAAGAATCAAAAAAATATATACTACTTTAAAATGTTAATTTCAGAAATCTGTGCTGAATACAAACGCTAAAACTGAGGACACTGAGGCAGCACTTGCCAATCGTATAATAGCACTAGCTGTTGAAAGAAGTTTGACTGAGATACAAAGTGGCACTGGCGCGGAAATTTCGCAGAAATCTCAACCATCAGCATCTCAAATATCGACCACGCGTCCTACAACTACACGTGCTACAACTACGAGTCCTCCAACCACGCGACCAACAACTACACGCCCCACTACCACACGTCCCACACAAAGTACGCCGTCGATAGAAGATGACATAAAGCAATTTGAAGAGGACACGAAACTTTTGCAGGCACTATTAAAGGCAACAGGCCAAGACCCATCTAAATTTAATATTCCAACACTTCCAACTACTAACGTGAGTCCCCGTCTATCTCCTGTTGTAAACGAAGATCTGCAGCTATTATCAAACTTGCTTGCTAAGCCATCTCCCTTAAATGAACCTTTCGATTCTTTAACACAGAAACCTAGTACCGGTTCCAGTTTTGATAGGCAAACAGCAAGTACCATATCAGCACCGACTACCGTAAAACCATTCGGTGCAAAAATTGCTGTAAAGGACAACTTAAAGAATGAACAAGACGACGTGAAACTTTTGCAAACACTCAAACAACTGCAGGACGCACAGGACATAACCACGCAAAGGAATAAAATAGCGCTCACAGGTAAAATTTTTAAGTAAACAATCATGTATTTTCTACATTCAGTTGTATTAAAATGAAATACACAAGAGAACGATTTATGTACACTAAGTTGAATTCCTATTATTCGATATTATTTATAATTTTCCAGGGCAATCGTCCGACGAGGCTCTACAGAAGCTTATCCAGCAGGCGAAGCCGACGGGAATGGTTTCTGAAGCGACGAAGTCGTCTGTATCACTGAGCACGGAATACGGCAACAGTAACGATGCGCTGCTCGCCGCGTTGCTGAAGGAGCAAGGTTTCGGTCCAACCACGGCAAGTTCTCTGGACGAGCAACTTCGACTGTCTGTTAGTTCTAACAATGATTTTCTTTTTAAATAAACCCGTATTAACCCTATGGGAGATACACGTATCACATCATAATGCGAACGTAACATTTTGTCTTGGCTTAACATCTCTACTCACTCTGTCATTTTTTCTCTACTATATTCTATTACCTTCATAGTTGTCATACTTTTAACTCATTTAATAATTATTATGTATCACACGATCACCTTTTCTAACTTCATCTGATAGGACTATTGTAGATTTACTATAACCTCGTAGGCTTTACTCAACCAAGTGGTAGTGACTCCGAAGGCGAGACGGACGACGACGCCGCCGCCACCGCCGCCGGCGCCGCGACGGCCGATCCTGGACGGCCTCGCGTGGTTGTGGCAGCAATGGAGAGATACAGCACCCGGTTCGGGTGCATCGAGGCCTAATAGGAGGCCATCGTCACCAAGGCCTGCGACGCCGTCACCTACAACGAGCCCCAGGGTCAACTGGTTTGGCTCTGGCCCGTTCGTCGGCAACGCTGACGACCGGCCGGCGTCAAACAGAGTGGGTTTCTCATCACTATTACTTAAACTGTGCGACTGGGGATGAGGTGATGGACTTAAGACTTAGATTAAATATCAAGGATCGAGATTATTTATTGTATCAAAAATGATTTATGTATCAAGCGGTGATCAAATTTTTTTTCAAATCGATCCTATTTGATCTAAGCCTTTTAGAATTATATGATAATTGTACATTGTGTAAAGAATAGGATTTGTAAATAAGATTCGTTGGTTTAATAGTGACTAAATGAAAACCTTACAACCTTAACACGTCTTTGATCAATGTGATTAGTAAATATTTGTATGAAATTCTAATAAAATGCAGTAAATAGTATTATTGAATAATATTGTATATACTTTTCTTTTTATGGCTTGGTTTCCATTAGAGGTTGCTATTATAAATGATAGGTTCCTTCGCTTTAGTGTAATATTTTTGGTTTTAGAATAATAATTAATTAATATTGTTTTTTAAGAGTTTATTTATTTAAAAAATTGGCTTCCGTGGCTTGTAAATAATTCCTATTTTGTGCCGTATATCGTTGCGTTTTATGAATAAAGAAATAGAGCTAATTATTTATTGTTATTAAAAATCTTATCACTTAATTAAGTTTGCCGAAAATATATACATTCTACAGCTATTAATCATCTCCATCATATATTACATACCTACATACTATACATATATGTACATATTTATAATATATAATTTAGTGTAATATAACAGTCTTCAATAACGTTCATTTACTAAAGAACGTCTTTTTAACGTGAATATTTTTAATAGCTAGTTCTTTAAGCTCAAAATTCTTTAAGCGCATTGTATGGCAAATATACATACATATATTATGTTTCAGGATTCCTTTAGCGCTTAGTTTTATATTACGTCACCTTGAGCCCAATATATTCAATAAAAAGTGAAAAAAAACATTTAATTATATCACTAACACGATTTAACATATGTTGTTAATTTAAAGTATAAAATGTCACCATTCAAATCATTGTTTTTAATATAGGAACATTTATAAAAAATATTAAATCAAAGGCATAATTCCATATTTAAATGCATTCCAATGTGCTCATAACCTAAAAAAAATATGAAGCCAAACAAACTTTTAACAAACAACTTAGAACAATTTCACACTTCACTGCACGATGGTAACTATAGAGTTGACAAACTATGTATATACAAAAATTTGTAAATAATACGTTATACAGATAACATTACAACCACACATAGAAACAATATTTGTGATTAAAACAAAAGTATATGTATCCGGTGGGAACGGAACCCACGACCCCGGACGAGTCAAACGCCATGTCTTTGACCATGTTCAGACAGAGCTTTATTTCTCATTCATATTCTCAATATCCAGAATAACGGTAGTCACCACGTCAGCAGATGAACTGCAATGTCCACGTACTTTCAATAGTATGTCCCATTAGTCTTGTATTTCGATGGTAAAAGATACAATGCAATGGTAAAAGATCCAAGAGTACTTTCTAAGTAGTGGTGCTACAACTTACATTGTACCTCAATCGCAATTAGGCAGTTACATAGTCCAATGCAAGTCTATTACGTCATAATAGAAAAAAGTGTGTATATAACCTAAATTAGGCATCAAAAGTTACATGTTGTATATTTGTTTGTGTGTGTTATGTAAATACATGATTGTGTGTTGTGTCGGTTTTTTGGTGAGTAAAATTTCATATGTCAATTGGCTGAAGTGTATTTGTATACAACGAAAAAAATATAATATTGAAAGCTTGCTGTTAACATATTATGATAACGGTTAACAAAGTATTGTTAACATTTAACATATTAAGTGTTCGTTCTGCGATACAAATTAATAGGGTTGTCAATTTGCATTATGATCATATATAATAATAAATACAATGGTTTTGGTTATAAGCGCTTTGTTAAAAAATTCGAATTTGGTAACGGATGTTTAACTGATTCAACCCTAACATAAACAGACACAAAAATTTATACTTTTAATAAATTATGTTTTAACGTATGAATATATGATTTTGTGACATTAATGACTAAAGTGACATTAGTCTGCATTATTATGGCTTATGTCATTAAGTGTAATGTTGACTGTAATATACTTATATCGACCCACACAGACCAATAATTGCTTATTCTACTAATCATGTATTATTTAACGCTATTTTTTACGTAACAAAACATTTCAGATCAAATGGATGTTATATTTTTATATACAGATGTATGCTTTATTTATCTAATACTTACATCTTTTTTTTTTCACTGCGTACATTTCTTCTTCATTTATTTCTACTAAATTTCCATCGCACATGTAACATAAGGGTTCAGAGCACCATCAATTTTAATGTCATTAATTTGCCATAACATTATAAAATTAATAATGCATTATTAAAGCAATAAAGTGATTAGCTTTATAAAATTATTATTATTAATAACAATTATAACATTGTTAAATTGACGTTGGATTATAATTGATGTGCCTTGTGGTAGATACCTCTGGAGCCTCCCAGGGCCGTAGTGGCGGAACAGGCTCCAGGACGAGGTCAGCTCGTGTCGGCTGCGATCAACGTCACGAGAGCCTTTTCACAGTTCTTGGGAGCCGCTATCCAGGCAAGTGTTTTATGAAAAAGGAAAGAAAAACTCGAATTATTTAAACTCGTAATTCAATAAATTACAATTAGCTACAAATACGGTGACAAGTTTAATATTGAAAATTTTCAGTTCCCTTTTCAGGATATGTAAGTGAAGACAGCTATTAACAGTTTTCATCTGATTTAACATAACTCTCTGGTATTCTTATTTTTACTGAAATAACAAAATGTATTAACGGTACCTATTGTGTTCCATTACTTACAGATTCTTTTATATATTTCATTTAAGTAACCATAACAGTGATTCCTAATTTTTCTCTTATCAACTTACATCACTCCGTATAATATTATGCTTTAAAGAACGTTTTGAATATCTAAAGTCTAAACATGCGAAATGAATGATTACTTACTTTGAAAATTTCTTTATAAAAATTCGTTCGTTTACTATGACCTATGTAATTGTATTAAAACAGTCTTTTGTGTAGCTGTCCATATTAAACTAGTCGTTCTCATATCAATTTCACGAATAAAAAAAAAACAAAAATTTAAAAATAGAATATTATAATTGTTAACACTTATAATTGCTTGTAATATTCCAGGGCGCCGCCCAGACAGTTCAGAACGTGATACGAGCTGGTCAAAGGGCGGCCACAGACGTGTACTCCGGAGGCTCCGGCGCGTCCGGCTAGTGTCGTAAACATTGCCATGGACTCGAAACTTTTCCGAAAGTATCATAGTATGCACTATGTGTGGGAGTGCTCAAATGTAAATAGTCGAATAGGAGCCTCGTCTGTACAATAATTGTAAAGGTCACGTGGACTTATATTACGTCATAACGTCATGTCAAAACTACGGAGTTTGCTCTGAATTAAATAATCTATCCGTTTTACGAGTATGTATTGTCAAAGAAATCGCACAGATTTTTTTTTGTTTTGAGAGGAGACCCGGTCCAGCAGTGGACCAATAAGAGTGGAATAAAATTGTTTTACCAAATAATGCACTGTTTTACGTAGCTATTATGTTTTATACATGAAATATTGTTTTATATAGCTACAATTTCTTTGTAGCACGTCTCAATACATTCTATAAAAAATCCCGTCACTGTAATGTAAATGTGTCTATTTGTGTATTGTATTCAAACAGCGTGAAATAATACAATGTCAAAATGATTTTTCTGTCAAAATGGTATTTTTTACATTAACAGTTAGGATTTTTTGTAGGAACATTACCCACGTGAAATCTTCTGTGTCTTAAGAGTGTAGAACACTTGTGTATTATGTATGTTATGTTGAACATATTTCCTCAAAAATGTTCCTAAGAGGAGTAGATACTGCGTACATGATAATATTTTTAACAATGAAGGACTTTCGGGGTTATATAGCATAAAATGTAACTGGAATTACGCTATCTTAGAAAAACTTACTGGAAAGTGATTGTTGAACGATCTTTGAGGTAGTAGGTATTTAAATTTTAATTATTTTGTATATACTCATTTGCTTACTTCAATAAGAATTTAGGGAAATGGATAAAAAAGGGTGTTATTTTTCTCTGTGCTGTAGTTTTTAAGATTACTTCGTGTTTGTTGTCTTAATAATTAATGGACTTATATCAATAGTTGTCCTGTGGCTTTTGTATTTTGTAGGCATGTTTCTATTTTTCCAAAGCCATTAAAAATATTCGCTGAAATCATAAAACAAAAGATGAAATGATAGTATCATCCAATCGTTTGGGAAGGAATAATAAATTAATTTTGAATCTCATCATGATAAGTTTATTGTAATTTTATTGAAGTTGAAATTTGCTTTGTATTAATTTAAAAAAATGTCGAGAAATCGATATCTGTATACTTAGTGACACAACTTCTAATTAATAGCTTTGTAATTAAAAACAAAACGGCATCGCTATTAATTATGTAATCAAGTCAAAATTAATGGAATTGCAATTGTAATTTTAGCTGTTGATGATACGAGTTAGTCTTAGTGGTTACTGTAATAAGTGTAATTCTATGTGCCATTTACGCACGTGCTTGGTCCGCTCGCTTTCCTCCATGGCTTTTATTTATTTAGATTACATTAATAATAATATTTATTATGGATAATAGTTTGTACATTTATTTTCACATGAGTACCATTGATTTATAAATACTGTATCAATATAAAAACAATTAATGTGTTTGCAATTTTATTCTATAGAAAATGGAAAATAAAAAAAATTGTATACATTTCTAAATTCGTTAGTCGTATAAGTTTATGAGTCAATTTTTTTGCTTTTATTTATAATAATACTGTGTTTGTGTGAAACCGACAAGAAGTAAAAATACTTACACTGAATATCACTGCCTCTAGTTAATTATTAAGCACTAATGGAATAAGGGATACTTAAAATAAAGGTAGCTTTTCTCAATTCAACATGTATTTATGGATTATAGCATAGATTATGATATCGTAATTGATTGGTAACAATATTCGGTTGTATTGAAGGTACTGTAAAAACATATTATACCTATATTTATTTTAACTGCCAGTTCAATATTAAGCCATCGATGCTTCCGCTTTACCAATACGATAAACGCTATTGAAAAAAGGATGTTATGTATATAATTACTAAGCGTCGAAGAACAGCAAAATAAATTAATTTATCAAAAATACTTGATGTTTCTTTAGTGTCCCTTTGACAATTACAAATTCAAAATTCAAAATCATGTGTGTTAAAATTGAAATTGAAATTGAAGTTACTAAATATAAGTTAATACTTAAAAATAGGAAAAATATTAGTTTGAGGAGCACACATTTTTGTTGTCCAGTGTAAATGATCTAAATACTACAGATTTTTTTATTCAGCAGTTAATATGTTGGGCAACCTTCATCCAAGGTTAATTCATAATAAATTTAGTGGAGTAAGCACCATATTACCCTAATAACAGCTAAACTACGTAGCATTTGTTATATGATAATTAATTTCGATGACACAAAGAGTTAGTGCTGGCGCCTGATATTATAAAATTGCAATTATTTATGTATTTATAATCTGTATTGCGTTGCACAAGTGTCAGGTGTACATGTAATACATTATGTTGTTCCATATTTTTATGATTAGTTGCCGTAGCATAATACATAAAAGATTTCCAAAGGTTACAGTCCTGACCTTTAGGTACCCTACTTTAGGTACTTTGAAATATGCTTTTCAATTAAGTTTCAAAATAAGCTGCAAATAGCAGTTAAAAACATCATCAGTAACCAAGAGACACAGCTTAAGACTATATAATATATCTGTTATAATTGAATACTGTTATTTTCTCATATATTTTACGATTTACTACAGTCCAGTCTATAGCTAACAAAGCAGTTATTATTATTTTGCAATAATTGCACTACATAAAAGTAAAGGTATATGTTTACAATATGTAAACATAGCATAATATTATATTCTTTAAGCACTGTTTACTTGTTTTACTATAGTCTGTGACCTTTGCTATTGACCTATTTGTCCTTTGATAAATATCAAATAGAATGCTAACAAAAACATTTATTCAGTGGAACTAATTTCAATTCGATTTATTGAATATTGCATACAAAAACATAGTGCTGAGGATATTAAATGTTTTCACGATAAACAATCATCTTATGAACGGATTTTTGGGAAATTAATAATAAAAATTGTGAATATAAAAAAGTGTTTAAAAAATTCTTTGTGTTGTTTTTATTGTGCAACAATTATTTTAAAAGAATGCAAAGTACATTTATGAGCAAAACAATTATAGGTACTTCAAGTCAAAGCAATGAAGATTTATTATGTTCATGGCAGAAAACGATGCCAAAATTTGCTATATCACGAAATTAGCCCAATATTACGAGTAACATGTTATATATTAGCAATATCCAGTTAATAGTACTAATAATCGTGTGTGCGACCGAATCATGCCGACAGGAACACGACCTTGGAGAGCGCGGAGCGAGCAGACTATAAACAATTTTTTGTTCCAACATTACCTATTACACCGACCTGTTTTTCACTCTTAGATCGACTCAAACTCACAGGTGTCAGTATAATTAAACGAATAACAACATTATTAATGCACTGGCCCATAAAGGAGCGGTGAATTTAATGCGAATTTTACAATTTATTAGACACTAAATTGAATAAATGTTGCGGGCGTTTTGATACAAATATCTTTATTATATTAACAATTTTGTTCGCGCGCGCATCATTTAAAATGTCATTGTTGGTCTACTTACATTTTCTGTGGTCTCGCCACGTTTGTGATATTCAGTCGTCAGCGCATTTGTTTTCAAAATTATTCTAAAACACTGACAACGCTTTATGACCTCGACCTTAAAGCTATTTGTTTTAAAATGCGCTTACAAAAACTTGATGTTATCTTATTTATATTATACTGCGTTCTATGCGACGTAAAGCTCTTTAGTAGGTACATTAAAACCTACACACTCATCATCTGCATTTAACCTATTAAATATTGTTAAAATGGTTGAAAAGAAAAATACTTTAATTATACTTTTATAATATATTTTATTAAACCATATTCTCTTAAC
>DWQT01002649.1:0-13754 GCA_018244895.1 Myscelus amystis hages | reverse complement strand
CTGAAATTATTTTGACCATTTTAAAGGGCATCAAGTCTTAAGCTGCACCAGGCAGCAAATACCCTAGCTACGCCACTTATATTATGACAGAGCTATTTGGCACTCGGTGCTTTCTGCCTACCCCGTTAGGGACTTGGCGTGATGTTTATGTATGTATGTATTATTTTCTTAGCGTCCTTCATCCAAGCCTGCTCAGCATCAGACCCGAACCTGAACAGCTGCGTGGAGAAAGCCATAGCGGTGGCGGGGCCCACGTTCGCCCAGGGCATCCCAGAGCTGGGCATCGCGCCGCTGGACCCCGTTGAGTTGGGAAAAGTGGTGGTCGACAACCCGGCCTTGAAGATCACCTTCACGGACACAACGGTGACCGGGCTGGGAAACTTCAGGGTCAACTCTTACAAGTCAGCCAATTTTTTTTTTCAATAACAAAGTTTAATAACAAAGTTTCAATAACAAATTTCAATAACAAAGTTTAATTAAATACTTCACATTAACAGAATTCAATATTGAAGGCGTGATAAAATTCCAGGATTTTTTAAATAGGTAGGTATATGAACTTTTCTCGTTAATATTCTAACTTAACTATTGTGTCTCCAGAATCAACACAGACAAAGGGAAAGCGGTGTTTGATTTCACTTCAAACGTTACTCTGAAGGCGCACTATAACATGGACGGCCAAGTGCTCATTCTCCCCATCAAAGGCAACGGACAGGCTAAAATTAAAATCAGTGAGTATTTTCATCACGTTACAATATCGCCGTGATCCTTATCATCTACAGAAGTAAATATATTCGGAACTTAGTAAATATTATACACAATTATGTTAATTAACTGCAGACTTGATTACAACAGACAATATTTCGCTTTTTTCAATCAAACACCTCTCTGTCGAGTCTACTTTGAAGAACTTGATTAACCTCTTCAAATTTCAAACCATACGTAACATCTATAAATAATACCTAAACTTTCTCTCAACCTCGACATTTTGTTTTGACACGTTGTACGTCGGTCTAAATTAAATCAAGAGCAAGATAATCTGCCAACCTATGGTTTCTGTATCATAATAATAACAATCTACTGTATCCACAATCCCAGACGACTACAAAGAACAATTTGTTTTTATTATATTTGCCATAGACAATACACAACATTTTTTTGAATACCTTTTTTTAGTATCAGGATTGATATCTTAAACCGAACCTACAAAATGTGTAATATAAAAACGCAAATTTATTTGTTTAGCCAATCTGAACATCATCATCAAATACGACTACAAAACCGTGGATGGCCACTGGCAAGTCACCGACCACAAAGATAGCTACAAGATGGATCGAGCTCAATTTAAATTCAACAACCTCTTTGGAGGAAACAAGGAATTAGGTAAGAATGTGATGGAGTGTGATATAACGTGTAGTAGGTACGAGTATGCCCACTCGACTGTATGCGCATTGATAAATAAAATATCGTTCGACCGCAACATTCAGTTGCAAAACAACATACCTATACCCGCTAAATATACCGACCAGAACATCGACATTTACACTTGTAGATGCTGTTACATTCAAAATACCTCGTATTTATGGCCAATTACTATTATTTCTATGAACCTTTTAAGATTAGATAGCTATGTTTCCAACCGGTCCTCATTTTTTGTTTTTATTCAAATTTAATATCTATTGAACTTTTACTGAAACCCGCTTTCGTCTCATCATAAGCTACGACATAATTCCTTACGTGATCCAACTTCTAGTACTTTGACACTATTTACTAAAGTGAACATACACATTCTGTCATTTATTAAACATGTTTTGTATTGTAAACCATTGATTTTATTAGCCTTCACGGGCAGAGGCACAGTCGGTACATCGTACATAATACAAGGACGCAACCATAACAAGAACATACCGATCTATTACAGCCGAGACGACAGGTAAATTCCTGAACGAGAACTGGAGCATTATCATGCAGGAGATCGCCCCGCCGGCTATCGACCAGATTATCGAAAAATGTGTGGAAGAAGTCCAAAAGTTTTTCGGCGCCATTCCCGCGGCCGAACTCTTGCGGGCCTGATGGTGATTAGGTACTGGATCTATCTTGTGTGGGCTTCATCGGGAATAATCGTCCTAAAAAATCTTACTAACGTTTTAACTTACAGTTGAGCGCTGTTTCATTACTTTGTTCTTGTGCGGAAAACCCTGCTTCAATGTTCATTACGGTTTAACATAAATATCCCAACATTAAACCCACTAACCTTTGCCTATTTTCATTATCATTAGGGCTGACCCATGTGTTTAACAATTTTGCTAACATTTTACATGTGTGGAAAGACGATCGCTTCATTGACTACCGCAGGCAATTCATTGCTTGCGAATTATAAAGCAACTCAATTTGTTCGATCCGAATATCGTAATTATATTGTAAGGCAACAAGCGTTGCATCTGCTTCTGGCGGCGCGTGTGCATTAATATCGATAAGGTTGCAATAACTAAGTAAAAACGATATGTTGACGAAATGGACAGGAAGCTGGTTTAAATTAACGCAATCATGGTTTATGAATGTAGGCGGTGTGTTGTAGACGAATGAGTTCTACTTTGTTATACGTCCTCGCAGTCTATGCAACTATCGTCCGAGCCGTTTTAAATGTTAATCTTGGGACAATTCTCTCGCCGCCAACCAAATAGAACAGAAAAAACCAGAGAGAACAGAGTCAGTCTGCTGATAAATGTATCTAAGTGTACCTGTACATTTCTAAAGAAGTATATACTTTACAGATATCTTGATACCCAAGCAGAAAACATACCCTTGCTATCATACTCGTACATATAGGTACTCATCCTGGACGGAAATGTAATCCACAACGTTCAAGATCGCTCGTTCTATCTTTACAATTGTACTCATATAATGATTCAAGTATTTTAGTCCCAAATAATGTTTCTAGAGCCGCCAATATTGTGTATAATTGTCGATAAATTACGAATAGTTCCACCAACGCATGTCTATAACCACTAACATTTTCTTCTGTCTTTTTTCTTCCAGTAGGATATGATAACAATTAAAGATCATTGAAATGAACCTGTTAAAACTGTTACATTCCCAGGGGACACCATCCACAGGGTGATCAACGAGAACTGGGAGCCAGTGATACGAGACATCGCGCCGACAGCCTTCGAGACCATAATCAACGCTTGCGTCAACGAAGCCAAGAAACTGTTCGCCGCCGTGCCGGCCCACCAACTGATGACGTCATAGCCATTTCAAATAGTGTTACAGAACGTGTTGCGAACCATGATTTAGGAATTATGAATTAGCTGAAAGTGGAATATTTTTAAACTAACTATAAAGATATAGATATTTTACAATCAGTTTCAGAACATATTACAATGGGCCCCTGTTGTTACAAATTAGTTCACTCGGAATTTATAAACTTTCTCGTTATCAGTCGGACCCGTCCATAACAGCCTTCCACTTACTACATCCAAACTAGCTTGAACTCGTTTTTAACCGATTTCATTTTCCATGCGCGATAGTGTTGCCAGTGCGCTGTCGGTGTTACCGCGTTACTATTTTAATATTATTTTTCGAAAATATTGAACTTTACTAATAAGTATTAAGGGTGCATAAGCCGTCAACCGTACCAAGGTACCAACCGAGCAATGTCACTTATCGGCATAGCAGGTTCAAATCAGTAAAATTATCTATCGCAAATTTAAGATATAATGTAGATCAGACACGTATTTGGTAAAGCTCAATTTGCACTCTAATCATATCGTATATGTCTTAAATACATTATTTGTTCCAATAAAATTGAAAGAAAGAGGAAATACTGTTCAAATTACATACACCGAAATAATTTATTTAGATACAATTACTCTTTCTTTATGATTTGATATCTTTTTCGCACAAATAGATTTTTTCTCAATGTTTACCAAAAGGAAAATAGGTACATTTGTTGAATATGAATCTATCGATATTACTGATAAACAGGTAATTGTGATAATCGTTATTAAGTTTAATATAAGTTAAATAACATGTAAGTGATGGTAAAATGTTTTTTTACTACAGGGATAAATTAATTTAAAACATGAGAATATGCTTTTTATTTATGTATAGCCCAATTTCAATAACAATGTTTATGCAACAATACATACTTATACTCAATACATACTGCAGTTTCAAGTAATTCAAGTTTAAGTGAAAATGGAAAAATAATAAAATTCACCATCAGATAGAATAACTACTTTAGACAGTAGACACAATTTTCATATATAAAATGGAGGCAAAACGCAATTCTTTTTTTCCCACCCTTTTCGCCACATTGTATTTTTAATAAAAAAAAAGAGAACATTATAAGCAAACCTCCGACATACATCACACACAATATTTAATACAATGTCACAGAGAAAAAATAATAAGTGCTCTTTGCAGAACCACAATATATACTCATGATCACAATGGGCATTTCTTATCAATAATAAGTCTGATCAAGCAAAATAATTCTGTTTAAAAACCATTTATTAAGGAAAAAAACATAAACAAAATAATAATTGTAAATGCATGATAATGTAAAGCAATCTTGTGTTTGTTCCGCTTATTTACTAGTTGTATCAATATTTAAGGCACTTGATTCAACAATTTTCAAAATAGCAGGCAATGTAATAACTTATTAAAAAATATACAATTTTAATTACATTGCAGTCCAGTTATCAGTTATTTTAACGAGGGCACATAGCATGGCGTCCACCATCTACGGGAACACTGGCCCCCGTAATGTTACTGGCTAACTCGCTCGCCAGAAAAGCAATCGTTGCAGCAACCTCATCAGGCTTGCCGGGACGCCCCAGAGCATGTGTCTGCTTTGTTCGCTCTAAAAATGCAGCATACTGCTCTTCATTCATGCCACCTCGCTTTTGGAGTTCAGTGACAATTACTCCTGGATTCACACAATTTACTCTGACACCTTTGGGAGCTAATTCTAATGCCACACATCTTGTGAACTGATCGACTGCTGCCTTAGATACGTTGTACGCGAGAACTCCAGGGAACGATCGGATACCATTGACACTGGACACATTGACAATATTCCCTTTAGTTTTAAGAATATGGGGAACGGCTAGCATTGTGAGATAATAGATGGAGCGTACATTTGTATTCATGAGCCGGTCATATTGAGCTAACAAAGTGTTCTCGATCGTTCCAGTCTCGATAATACCGGCGTTGTTGATTAAAATATCGATTTGTCCGTAGTGATCTACTGTGTTCTTCACAATTTTCTCGATATCACTCTCTTTGGTCAAATCGGCAGCTACCACCAGCGTGGATGTTGACTTTTCACAGTCCTTATTGACTTTCTGTAGGTTATCTACATTCCTGCCGGTCAAGGACAGTTTGGCGCCAAGTTTTGATAGAAACACGGCAGTAGCAGCACCAATTCCTGAACTAGCGCCCGTCACAATCACCACTTTCCCGGCAAAATTCATTTTTCCAGTTCTAACTGTATTGCACTCACCGACGTCTTTAAAATATATGCCCGTATGCCGGCGAACTGCTCGCACAATCTTATCGCCAATATTAATAGATAACGTCCAAAAATAATACAACAAACAGTGTCATTGCACACGGTCCGTATAGTGTATTCTCGTTTACAATTTTCATACATCGACGTCATACAGTCATGTTTACAAATGTAGGAAAAGTTAATTTGGTTATAGAATAACTTGTAGTTCTTTTCATTAAACTGATTGAAATAATAATTGTTGAAAACCTAGAACCATCTCAAGGAAAAACCGTTACAAGATATGAACAATTAAAAACTTAAAATAATACGGTATAACTAAAGTTCTGTAAAATTTGTAAAGGAAAACAATCAATAGGTAAAGTAGTGTATCAACCTCTCAGTGTCATCAGTTACCATTGCGATAAGCTACAGTTCATGTCAATGCAGTCCCTAAAACGACAGCGAAACGTACGTTTAGAAAATTCGCTACAATCTGAATTGAGCGCAGGTAAATCAATCTGCACGAGGCATGTATTTCATAAAATAACTAAAATGAAATTAATTCTGAACAAATAAAATAATAATAGTTCGTTCTAATTAATATAAAAATAATGTTATTATTTAGTAATTTACGTTTGTTATGTTAATTTTGTAAAGGTCTTTTTCAGGTATTTTTAAAAGACATCTTAATAACTTTCCAGTTTGTTAGAAACGTTTATAATAAATTAAGCTACACCATGAATTAAGCCAAGCTTAAAGCTTGTGCACCACTAGTTTAGACTTGCTTTGTCACGAATGTTCCGAGAGTCATGCCAACGAAGCCGCGACTGTAGTGGTGGCAGAGTAATAACAATCTTACTCTCATACACCGAAAGCCACATAGATTTATTCAACTATACCTAATTTAAATAGATAACTTTATTGACAACTGTCAACGCAAGATGATGGAGTAAGTACAATTTTGACCTTAAATTTTGAGTATGAATGAATAGTACAATATATTTAAAAAATATAACAAAAAACCGATAAATAACTTCTTTATTAAATTTATAAATGGCTATAGTGAGTTATGAATTCTAAGTATATGACGTAATAGAATTTAAATGATAATTTCGACCATACATTTTCCTCGTTTTAGAAAGAGGTCATCCATATTCACATCGGCCAAGCAGGTGTACAGGTTGGGAACGCTTGCTGGGAATTGTATTGTCTCGAGCACGGCGTCAGAAATGACGGTATTTTGCAATATTATAATGACGAGAGAAGTTGTGGGACCTTTTTCAGTCATACAGGAGCCGGTAAACTCGTTCCAAGATTGGTTATGATTGACTTAGAGCCCACCCCTATTGGTTAGTACTCTGCACACGACTCCTGCCACGTACTTATTAAGGCAGAATAGAGAAATTTATAATACATATAAAAAACGTAGGTATAAAAGTGATCTAAATTATATTAATTAGCCATTGTTGGTTACCTTGGTTTGATCGCGATAGAATATGTTGTATAAACAACATATTCT
Organism: Myscelus amystis hages; assembly: GCA_018244895.1. Classification (NCBI taxonomy): domain Eukaryota; kingdom Metazoa; phylum Arthropoda; class Insecta; order Lepidoptera; family Hesperiidae; genus Myscelus; species Myscelus amystis. Next base: position 6,741 of record DWQT01002649.1, on the reverse strand, counting down.
ATCGCGATCAAACCAAGGTCAAGATCAAACCAAGTTTTTCATTATAGATGAAATAAGAACAGGAACGTATCGACAACTATTCCACCCGACAACTTTAATCACTGGAAAGGAAGACGCCGCCAGTAACTTCGCTCGAGGATACTTCGGTGTTGGCAGAGAGATGATAGACGTGGCTCTAAACCGAATCAGAGTCGTCGCCGAAGATTGCAGCCACCTGCAGGGTTTCATCATCGTTCGCTCGTTCGGTGGAGGCACCGGATCTGGCTTCACTGCGCTCTTACTCGAGGGTCTATCCAAGGATTATGGAAAACTGTCAAAGATTGAATTCGCGATATATCCGGCGCCCAAAGTATCGCCCGTCATCGTCGAGCCGTATAACGCTTTGTTGACATCACACGCGTGCATGGATACAGAGGACGTGTGTTTCATTTTCGACAATGAGGCTCTATATGACATTTTAGCGAGGCTCCTAGATGTTCCAAGGCCTACTTATACTAATTTGAATAGACTTATTGCTCAGGTATCGTTCGATACCTTTGATTTCATTACCCAGCCCCGAAACGTGACGATTATTATACAACCGCTTCAAACATGGACCGTGAACAAAATACTAAATTGATGCCCGTTTATTCAAATGGTAGCGTTAATTTTAAATAACACCTTTTCTTTCAGGTTATTTCGTGTATGACGGCCTCTTTACGTTTTGAAGGATCATTAAACGTTGAACTCGTTGAATTCCGGACTAACTTAATACCGTACCCACGTATTCATTTTCCTTTAGTAACGTTTGCGCCATTTGTACCCGTCTCGAGAGCTACGCACGAGACTATGACTACGCAGCAATTGATGATGTCCTGTTTTGAACCATCCAATCAAATGGTTAAATGCGACCCTCGTCGCGGCAACTACATGTCTTGCTGCTTATTGTTTAGAGGAGATGTAAATTCAAATGATATTAACTTGGCCATAAACCAGATCAAAAGTATGAGATCTATCAAATTCGTTCCCTGGTCTCCGACTGGATTTAAGGTAAGTAAAAGTTTGTGGTGTAACACTTTAGAAGTTGAATGACAATTATAATTATCAACATGAATATTACACTTCAACAGATAGGAGTAAACTACCAGCCGCCAGCGACGGTTCCAGGAGGAGATCTAGCAGCTCTGCAGAGAGCAGTCGTAATGGTTTCCAATTCTTCAGCTGTTCGAGTGGCATGGGAACGACTATGTAAAAAATTCTCTTTAATGTACTCCAAGCGCGCATTTGTACATCATTTTGTGGGAGCAGGATTAGAAGAAGCTGAATTTAAAAATGCGCTCGAAAATATAAAGGCACTATCAAATGATTATAGAGAAATAGAAACATAGATGTGGTATGTCTAGGAAAGTGCAAGGAATTTAGAGTATATTACAAAATTCATTGGTTCAAGAGAAAGTGTTCATAATAAGGAAAAATAAAACTGATACCTATTTTTAACACGCTTATTTCATCTATTTATTATTACCACAATTGGTTTTAGAAAAGAGACATTTGTAACATATTGAGTGAACACACAGACTTCTCACAAAATTCCAAGCATGAGATCACTTTCCTTTCGGTATATTGAATTCGGTACATTTTTGTTATTTTGTAATTACGTCAGTGCTGAGGTGGTTACGATCTAAATGTTGTAAAATAAAATTGGCTGTAAGTCAGATTACAGTAAGTTTAAAAATTAAAAAGCAGATTGACACAATTGTCAATTTGACAGTCAAGTCAGTGTGAATGTGAAACTGAAATCGGTGTAAGAGCAAGAGTGTATTTTTAAGTGTATTGGAAACTAGAATTTCTGTTAGTAGATTTCTGAATTTCAAAAAAGTTTCACGTCTGTTGTGAATTAGTATCGTATATAATGCAGAAGTTAGGTGTATTACAAACATTGCGAGTTTTCTGTATGATTGAACCATGTTGAAAATACTTGATTAGAATTAAAATTATCGTATTTACTTAATATCTTCGATACTTCAGATAACAACTACAGTAGTTCTAAATCCAATCGTCGTTTTTAATTCAATAATGTCCGTAAAGGTATCTTCACATTACACAATTATTTTTAAGTGTGATAATGATATTCTAAAATAATCATAATAATGCCTTTTATATCTTGTAAACATATTATGTATATGTTTTGAATTATTAATTTATCGATACGGACTACCTATTAAATTTTTTGCAGGTTAATTTTTTTTTTCTTTCGGTATAACAAGGAGTAGAATTACTGTAGATACTGTAGACTAATTACTATAGAATTACTGTTTACATTATTAAAGGGTTTATGCTCCTGCTTCTGATTATCTCCATTGTTTTGAACTTACCAGTGATTAATTTATGATCCAGCAAGTATGCTGAGTGTGGCACTCTTGGGCCGCTGTCAACCACTGAGAGTGGCACCAAGCAAGTTACTGGGCAACAGAGCCCAGAGCCGAGTCATAGCCAGGGAATTGATCACTCCCGCTAAACACAGCAAGAATGGATTTGGACTGAACATTAAACGATTAAAGGTATATATGAAATATTGTTGTCATACATTTGAACTATTTTCCATTAATCCTGGCAAACGGGCTTACGCTAATTGCTAATGTGGCCAAGTATTTTCCAATAAATGAAGCTGCGCTATTAGGGATAGGAGTAATTATTTATTTTTTCGATGGCAATGTCGAAACCTGTCTACATATTTTTTCCTTGTTCTAGATAAAACTGTAATTACTTCATAATATACAATAAGTAGGCATTTTTATAATTTTTTTTGCATCCTTACATAAAATTCTTTAAGTTTATAATGTATTTTAAATCATACATTCCAGATAACTTCCTTGATCAAATCAAATGGCATAATTGCCAGATTGTGCAGCAGTGCACCGAAACAGAAGCCACCGAAAGCAGTGGGCTACTGGCTGCTAGGATGCAGCGGCATGGTGTTTGCGGCCGTGGTCCTAGGTATGGCAGGGGGCTACGTTGTGCTCTTGTACAGCATCTACTATGTGGTTCATGTGATACTGAGCACTACTAACGGGAGCAAGTAAATGATTATGCTGCTTCGTCATATTCTACTTAAAACAATATACCTGTAACATTTGCATCATTGTTATTTTAATGATATAAGTACAATCTATTTCAATGATTGAAATTATTTCTTGTCTAAGACTCAAAGTGAAGAAAATCATTAATTACACTTTAGATATAAGTTCTGTTATTTAGTGTTTTGTTAAATTAATGTATAGTAAGTTACATTTCATGTACAATTAATATATTAAAAGTCATTAAACAAATATTCTAGCCTTAGCCAGAGGGTGTATTTTTACCGACTTCAAAAAGGAGGAGGTACTCAATTCGGCCGGTATTTTTTTTTTATGTATGTATACGATTTCTCCGAGGTTTCTGAACCGATTTACCTAATTCATGTTTTGTTTGATGCGGTATAGTTTCGAATTGGTCCCATATAAATTGGATGGATGTAGGCCCATTACTTTTTAGTTTATGAGCATTATTCGCGGAGAAACGCGCAGCGCCTGGCACAAGATCATTAGTTAAAATATAGTATACGCATTGTTATTACATTGTACTAGGATGTAGGACGCACAGATATATACTTGCGTGTTAACTTGTACAAATACTGTCTTCTACGGTTGATAATTAATTTCATAGTGCAACATCATTGTTAATTAGTTAAAATAAATAGTTTTTCTACAGTTTAAAGGGTCTTAATCTTTTCTTATTTCATCACGCACTTGGATCTTTTGTACGTGTACCCACGTTTGGTATTTTCTTGGGTAAATAATAAACTTACGTCCTTTATTGTATTACAGCAATTTAACGTTCAAATCGTGCAGATAATAAGTAAGTTTATAAATGGAAACAGAAGGGGTTTAATTGTTGGTAACTGATCTCGCATTACTCGAGGTGTGAATAGGTCAATAACACTAATGGAACCCTACGTCGCTGTCCATCTTAAAAGCAAAGTTCTTTTCTTATGCGTTCATGTAATTTTAGATGTGCCTAATGATCACGAATTATTTTAATAGATTTAATAGTCACTTGGACTCTATAATTTGTTGGGTGCAAAATATTCCCCTATGTCTTTTTTCTTATTCCATAGCTTCACTGAGGATAGTGCTACGATCTGTCATCGGTTCGTAGTCTACGAAACATGTGTTAAGATTTAAGCAAGAACCGACTCACAAGCATTCGGCAAAATGGATGCTTTATATTTAATTTTCTTTAAAATTCGAATAACCGTGTCACGGCCGCGGAGGTAGTCTGGGCTTAGGGGAGCGGCCGCGCCGGCTGAGCTGGCGCTCGGCGACAATGCTCGGAGACGTCCCGGGGCCATTGTTGTCAGGCTTCGGCCTGTCCCGACCTCGCGACGAGGGACCCTTAACAAAGACCGTCTCGCGGTGCACCTGGCGGCCCGACCCTAAGCTATCTAACGCGACATTTAGCTACCTTCGCGTTCTTAAATCTCTGTACGACGCTTAAAGGAGTTCCGATCCAACTCGCATTTCCGCTCCGGCCCTTCCGATCTTATTTCTCAAAACTCGATTACGGTTTTTGTTACTTGTATTATTTTCGTAATGTGAAATTTTAGAATCAAATCGTATTAAGAATGTGAAGATATGTCAATTCAAATAACCGCTGTTCGCGAGAATGGTTATGTATTGAATGTCTAGGTTTCACTTAATACTACCTACCAAAGTTCTAAAACATTTTTTATATCTGGTTTTCGTTAATACCTTCACATTGTGCCGGAGAAGCAGATAGCGTGTATAGGAACTTGTTTGATTGTTACAAAAAATAGTTTCGCACGATTAACTATCATTTTTGCGACCCTTGCACTCTGCATGAGCATGTGCAAAAGGATTCACCATTGGGGCGCAACGGGTTTTTACAAAACGGAACTTAACGGTTCCTGGAGACAGTTAGAACCAGTAGTTCATTTAGTGCAGCAATTAGACGGGCAAGACGAGGGTGTCGTCTTAGGCGACGGGCCCTCGGCGAGCCAGCAGATGGCGGCGCCAACCGCCGGCCGACCTGTCGCGCAACGGGCCGCGCCGCTCCGCCGCGCGCCGCTCCCGGTACTGATTACTGCCGATATGAGAGCCGCTATACTTTCCGATTTTTGATAACCTCGCTGGTCACACGATTCCGCTTTGAAAAATCCAAACTCTCAATATTGATTATTCATTTTTTGAGTGTTTCAGTATCGCTCAAAATTACTGAGATCATAAAGGTCATTAATCCAATTAAATATAATACTCACTATCAATGTGGATCTTGTCAATGTGAATAGATATTTTATTATGTTTACAAAATGTCCAGGAAAACGTAACCGTGCTTTTATACGTTGTGTAGGAAAACGTTAGCGAACGTTACTTTCTCGGCTTCGATTTCCTCGGGGGCATAGATTAATTTGTAATACGTGTCTATAACGAACTTTTTTTTTTATCGAGCGATCGTCTCCCTCGAAGTAGCAATGTAATCGTTGGGCGCTTTTTCTGATTAGAGTTATGACGCGTTCGCGTGTTAAGTTTGCACTTTTTCTTTGAAGAAAATAGCTAGCGTGAAGAAACTTGTAAGGGCACGGTAGTACGAAGGAAGGGTGAAGGTGGGCAGTGACCCCGCGCTCGTGCTGCGCGGAGGCGGCGAGCGGAAGGGTCGCGCCAGGTGCCGCCACATCTGCCGCCGCTCGCACATCGGGCTCGCCCACACCCGATACGACTTTATTCAGTGTATCAAGTTGTTTTGCTTCATTGATTTTATATAATCATCGATATATTTCTAATGGTATTGTTTTGATCGGTCTCGATGTTTTCGATGAAGATTACACCGACGCACTCGCTCTACATCGACTAACTTATTGTGTAGTCCGAATTTTCTAATTCGTCTATGTCCTCCTCGAACTCTATAGAAATTACCGGCCCCAGTATGTAGGATTGGCTCGGCGACATAAGTATAAAATTTCAAGGCTAACAATAGGGTCCTTCTTTCGTCGCTAGCGAAATTGCAGCTGCGCTCTCACTTAGAAGACGTAAGATGTAAATTGCCATTATTCGGGCTCCTTTGTCCCGCGGTAGGTGAGCACAAAGATGCGGACCGAACGGTGTGCACAAATCTCGCAGCTGCTCCTTCGCCTTCCTCGTTCTCGGCGACAACAATACGCGACGCGAGAGCATTGTGCAAATGTATCGGGATGATGTTTTGCACGTTTTTATTCGATCAATTTCGTTTTCGACTCGGCGTTGTAGTACTACTCGTATGCTAAGTGTAATCGGCCACAGACGCATCTCTCGAGGCCGAATAGGGAATGCGTTTCGTCTTATATGATATAAACAAAGTCGCAAGGACGCTCGAGATGCAAGGTGTCGAGCCACCTGTCCGCGGCGGGTTATTATCTCGCAACAGATGCGCCTTACCTGCGCCGCGTCCGCGTCGGCCAGACTAAATATAAAACAGCTATACTTATAAAAAACAATCACGCGAGCGATAGGTATAACGCTCCGACTATTTCGTACACGTAGAATATTGTATAGTGCAGTGTAGAGGTAACTTGAAATTAATTAGAACGTCGTGTTGTGTTTCGTGAACAGAGACTGAATTCCTGCTAGTGCCGCCGTCGCTGATCGCCGCGGCGTGCATCACGGCGGCGGCGCGCGGGCTGCGCGTGCGCATGTCGGTGAGCCAGCTGTGCGACGTGACGCGCACGCC
>DWQT01002648.1:0-13756 GCA_018244895.1 Myscelus amystis hages | reverse complement strand
GTACGAGTGCTGTTAGCATTAGTTAATATCCGTGCAACTGGAGTTAAAGTCATAGATCACTTAACTCTAATCCGACATCACGTGAAACGGCGTTACAACATCGGTTTCCAGAATAAACCCCTGCATCGTCAATAGTCGGCAAATTAATCGAGATTTACATGCATATTGACGTCTGCTGTGAAATAATCTCGTTCGACAATGGCCCGCGAACAGACAACGGCACGAACTATTGCAATAACATCGGGATGCGAGTGAGACCGGGTCACTGAGTTCACGCTTTTCGATGAAAAATTGCACCGTCCTACCATTTCTAGTGTACTCCGGTACAACTTTCGGTGCTACGTAACGATAGGCTCATGAGAGAATTCATTAATATTTGTACACATAGTAAAAACAAAAGAATTCAACGAGAATATCCTCTAATAAATAGTATGTGAAACTTTGTACCAGATTGTAAATTATTGAGATAATTGACAATAATCAATATTTAGCAAATATTAGCAAATAAAAGCAATAAATAATATTTAATCTGTGCTACTAATAATTATAATAAAGTAAAATATTCATTGTTTACTTTCATATTGCCAATGAAAACCAAAATCCAAAATACAAAAATTAACATTTCTTTTTAAACACGGCTCAGTGAAGTTAAAACTCGTTTTTGCTATATCGCAACATAAATCAATTGATCAAACTTTAAAATACATATACTTAATTATATAAAATATTTAAATAAAATTTATACAAAATATTTTACACTAATCACAGCCTACAAGACTTTTTTGGAACTGTAAATTAATAAAAGCTTCCCTTCAATTACTAGATCTAAGGTTAAACCTGTCTCGAATGAAATTTTTAAGGTGACAAATGTAAGTATTGATCGTAAAAATTCTATAACAAATATTTGTAATATGAAAGAGTTACTACATATCGTAAGTATGTAAGGTACTCGGAGTAGGTAAGGAATATACTCGTACTATGATATACTATTAAATAGTATGAATATACTATTTGTAGTTTTGTATTATTGTGTCATAGTACAGAAATTTACCAGTACAATAAGGCTTTTATTGAAACTTTAATTAATTTTCTATTCTTAATATCGTACACGTAAAATAAATAAGTCTCGAAGACATTACTTACAGCAGCATGCTAATTCCACGTTTCCTTTTTGCTTATACAGATACATATCTGTCTAAACCAAATCCATAATAGGACAAACCGAAGCGTATAATCTAGTCTTTCCTCATACGCAAAGAGAATAGAATATGGAAAGAGCAAAGTTTATTATCTGTAACAATTATTATCTTTGGCCTTAATTTTTTTTGTTTTTCTATTTGCACGGCTATCTGATTCCAAGTTGGGCAATATACATGCATGATACTTTACTTAATCTTGGAACGAAGTTCCTTATCGCGATGGAGGCTGGACGGAAAAAAATCAGACGAAAAGTTGTCACGACACTTTTCGCTAGAATTAATTTAATTTATTACAATTCCTTCACTAGTTAATCGAAAGGAACTTCGTTCCATCCGGGTGTCCTTTGACACCTCTCATGTTTTTTTTTTAATACAAACAGGCACAGAACAGAAAACTACGCTCATCACATGTTTTTGGCGGGAACCACACTACGGCGTGCGATGTCGCAATCGCGGGCTACACGCGTCCACGACGCCAGACTTCATTACAGGACGGCGGCATATTTGTGTACTGTGGCAGCGCACACTTAATCCTAATTGCGCATTGTCACCGCGCGCCGTCGGATGCTCGTGCGATCGTGATCCCGCCACTTGCGACACGCCGTGATTTATATACATTATCCCCGTACACACTCGATATTTAGCATATAAATTATCAAAGATACCCGATCAACACGTCCACGGTGCAGCGCTGATGGATTCGGCTCAATCTCAATTGCAATGCGTCTATCAAGGTTGGATTCATCTCGACGTAGAGTATGCGAGGTGACGTTGTACGCAAACATTGACATAGGGATTGCCTTTTAAATGGGTCACGATGAATACGGTTGTGGTAACTGTATCCTTTGGTTACATTTGCACTGTTTCTGTTTATACATACATACATAACCATCACGCCAGGTCCCTAACGGGGTAGGCAGGGCGCACCGAGTTACAAATATCTCTGTCCTTACAAACCTGTCGTGCTTCATCCACGCTCATCACTTTCGTTATGCATACCACGCCGCTTTCGGAGACTCCTAACTCCTCCATCTGTTTATGTCAACCACCAAATATTGTTAGTGAAGTAGTTAATAATTGCAAGCGAGTCTCGGTTTACTTGCATATGGAAGTGTTTCCTTACGGAATTATAAGTTAGACGGAAAGCAGACAAATAGAATATTTTTTTCTGTTTGCTCATGTTTACACGAAATATTTCAGTCCCACGTAACCTCGGCTAGTTCAGGCGTATTCAAGGTTCTAGATGCCTTATCAATTAGCACTTCGTATTACAGAGCCTTTCTGTCCGTATCTGACTTGTGACTTTAAAAAAATAAGTAATTCTAAGGAATTATTAACACGTAAAATACACATGCTTACTTACGACCAACCAAATCGGTATAGGTTCGCTAAAATCATGAAAAATATGTATATACTTATTATTATTATTATTTTTGTATCGTAGTTCATGTAAACATAGTATATATCAAATTGACAGTGATTGTTCACACTGCACGTCTGTAATATTTGTACGACCTGCATCTTATTAGCTGTTGCACCGGCGTGCAGTTTGAAATTTATAGTGTATATTATCATATTTATGTACTCTATCTCATTTTGTATTAGAGCAATGTACACTGAAATACCTATATAACGTATTAACGTCTCGTCCAAAAAATGAATTTATATAATATATTAAGTTAGCTATAAGCTAACTAGTAGTAAATTAATATAGGTACTTTAAAAAGTTGTAGTTTTGACTAAATTATACTTCAAATAAAACAAATCTAGATGTAGCCCATTTAAAGAATTTACAGTCATACATGTAATATTAAACCCAATCATAATACTAGAAAATATATTACGAAATTGTCTTATTGTACCTACATATAACGCGGGTATGTTGTAAAGATAAGTAAATAAAGTAACATTATAATTATGTATGTACCTATATGAGCGCTAAATGACATACATATGGGCATGTATTTAACTTATAACTACCACGAAATTAAAAAGAGGCAAATTGCGAAACGATTTGCATAACAAGGAAAGTTGCAATCATTTGGAGCAAAATTCTTTCTTGTCTGACCGGCTATTAAAAGAAATTCAGAGCACAAGCCCGTCCACGACACGATCGGCTCCAATTTAAATGCCTCACATACTTAACCTCCACTATAATTTAAGATCGCATTACCGAAACATCCGCATGCTCTTTAAATATCACCTCAAAACAAACAATGTACGTACACCCACATCATCACCCGGAGCCATACACGACTGGCATAGCAAACGCTCAAAAGCTCAACCATTGTTAGCGGCCCAACATGCATCCGCGTCGTTACAAATTTAATTTCACGCAATTCCATGCCTTGTTACTTTTGGCATTCGTCCCAAATCGAACTGTTCGAATGCAGCGTTGTAATGGCTCCGGTGAAGATGTAATTACTATAATGACCGTTCTATCGTGACCACTCGGACACATTGTTATGATTTTAGTCATGAAATCGAAAATCGTCGCGGGTCATCTGCGAGCATGTAGCCATTAAAGTCATTCGTTGCGCAAAGTGATTGGACTCAATTCAATTTCACTATTACGATTTTGCTTTTATTTTCTAAAGACACATCTCTTCGTTTCGACTCGTCTCACTATAGCTACTTTAAGTTATAAATTGATGTAATGACTTAGGGAAAACGTTCGCAACAACTTACGAGTACTCCACTTAGACGCGCTGATTAAATTCACTTGTTGTTAAACATAAAATTACACTTGCGTTCTGTGACTGCAAGGGCAGACAGAAACATGACTAAAGAAAAAATAGCCAATGAAGATTACTCCGGAAAAAGAAAAGAAATAGAAATAAGTAGCGCACCTTATGTGGAGGCCTGTGTCCAGCGATGGACTAATGTCGACCGACCGATGAAACCAAAGAAAAACCATTAACGTAACAAACAGGGCTTTGACAACTTTCTATATTTATTCTTTAGTTTATAACAAAGACATACAATGTTATGCTATAGAAGACGGTATCTAGCCACCTAAAGAAAGAGAGCTTTTCCCAATTGCTTATATTACATAACGTTCCAAGAACATCTAGAAAAATAGTTAATAAAAAGTTGTTCACCGTTGTATGAACGGTCATAGAAACGCGATGTTAAACGATAGATTAATTTATTTGCGATTTCATTTTTTTTTCAAATAAAAACCTAAGCGTCGCATAAAAACTCGAACTCTAGTGTACCTACTCAACCTCCGGATTTTAAATAACACATCGGATGAATATTATTAATGTTCCTATCAAATAAATTTGCATAACTTTCAGATACGTGATATTGATCAAACACGCCGTGTTTCTTTTATGTCCCACAAAATTGTTTTATTCGGCAAAATATTATTTAAACAAAATAACATATTACGCTCATTTCGAACGATTTATTAGGAATAAATGGAAAGCGACAATCACTTTTTTAGATGAAATGACATGATTATCATTTTAATTTACCGCCGAAGCAACTGTTGGTATTAAAGTTTGATAGCGCATTACGAGATGTGTTTACAACGCTCCTATATCGCGGCCTACTATAAGGCAATGTTTACATTTGTGCGGTATGTTTATTTTTCCTGAATTAAATTCATCTTTTGCAATTGAATAATCTTTTGTTAGATGATACTTGGTGCATAACACTTCTTGTTTGCTATCAAGGCGGCGTTGATGCGCGATTGTTGCGCGCGTTTTTCATTCAGACCCTGAACCGGTAACCTTCAGGGTGATTAGTGGTTCAGGGTTGTCGCATTCCGTAAAAAAAATAGCCAATCTCGACCGTGACCGTATATTTTTCATGCGGAATCCCTTCAGTAACGTCCTTTTATTGTTCGACAAAAGTTGATGGTGCCCTTCCTTAAAGTAGCTTCTCTATATGGGTTTTTGATATATCATTAACATCGACGTCCCGACCAACTAGTGTGTACATACCATCGCTGGCTTCACAAAAAGAGGCACGGTCGCTTTCGTTTTAACACTGTAGTCGTGAGTTGTAAATAGAGCCAATTTATTACGTTCAGAATCAAACGAACCGGCGATAATTCGGCAGCACTTTGAGCGTTAGACACACGTGAGAAATGTTCTATGAAGCTTTTAATACAAATTACAATTTATAACGCGTTTTCACTTTTTATATAATTGACAATCCGTCGCACGGGTTGCTGCTTTATTGGCGATTACGATGGCCTACATTTTTTTACGTGTAATTTCTAAACGTAAGATGTTAGCAGATGGCAGCGGGCGGATATTGACACATGCGATAGGCAAGCAAATCTTTTTTCTATTGTTTTCTAAGAGTGCTGAGTCTTGTTTTTGTCGGCTTTATTCTCCCAGTCTACCAAAGTCTAAAGGGGCGGATAACATATAAAACAATTTAATTGTTATTCAACGTACCGATTCAATTGCGATGTATATTAATTGATTTTTATATATTGTATAGAAATAATGCATTTAAATACATGTATATTTTATTTAAATAGAACCACTCACAAAAAGGTGTTACTTGTACTATAATCAATAACCGCAAAATATCGGTTGATGATTTGAATTGGTAAAAAGAATTATAAATTATGAAGAATCTTTATTTTCAAATATGTTCGTTTAAAATTATTAAAAATGTAAACAAAAAATATCGTAATCCTTGCAACTGGTTAATTCCGCATTTACTTGAATTTTGCTTATATAATTTGATAAATTTATCGAGATATTTTGGTCGGATACAACTTTCACATACTATATATATTTATTTTGACGTTACACCTAACGTAGTTGTAACTCTTTGATGAGCGATTCATTAACCTGATGAAGCCTGCTTTCGTAATCATTAGATCGGCACTAATTTACTACGGTACGGTGCGTTTATATACAAACCGACTAAGCTGTAATAATAATGATCATAACTGTAAATGCTGTAAGTTGTCTGGGAGCAACTATCTATGCACACTTGTATCGCGCCGGCCGCCAGCGCCGAAAGCCAGCTAGTATATAAATCCAAGCGTGTGTTTCATATTAACTTCCGGTTGGTTGTTAATATAATATATCATCTTTATTGTGCTGTGGCGTTTCTAGTTTTTGCAATTCAATAGCGGTTATAAATGGCATATGATGTCTTGGTATTTCTTTTATATCAGATTCCCATTATATCTCGTCGTACAATAGAAACATATTAAAATCTTGTTATGGAAATATATTGCCACCAATAAATATATAATGTTCATTGTATATTTGACTTCTATACGTAACACGCCGTATCTCTCAATATACGAATATATAATGTTTGTTATTGAAATTGACGAGTATGAGTCACATTCTGGTGCTAACCGGTGACACAAACCAGAATTAAGATATTAAGAACACTATTCACATGGACATTGCGTGATAGCTAAATATTATAAACTAATAATAATAATATTGTAGGACAGTATAGTAGTAATTTAATTCCAAACTAGACACAGTCTGCTTTGTGATAACCATGTCGTGGGTTCGATTCCCAACGAGGACAAACTTGTGTGTCATGAGCGCATTTTTTGTTCTGTGATTCTGTGTAACAAACAACAGTACGTAGTTTGTTTGGTGTCTGGGTAACAAAGTCCAAACTTTGCCTAATTTTGAAATAGATGGCGGTGTATAAAAATGTCCCGAGATATTATTTTTTATTTAGGTATACATAGGTAGGAATGGAATCCACAATCCCTCGCTTCTATCCAATGAACACGAGTAATTTTTAGACGAATCACAACAAAAAAATAGCTCCAGCATTTACGTATAAATTATCGAGTTACTTTTATTAGTCGATTCTTTCGAAGTCGCACACGTTCTGTTCAAAACAATCACCATCGGGTACTGACGTACTATAATCGTTTATGAAATGATTGCCGTTTATAAACACGCCACAATAATGCGTTGATATAAAAATGTAACGACGCCAATAAATTTCAAGTCTCATTTCTGCTTCGTTCCGGATAATTTCCACTCGGCACTCCCGCCGCCGTCTCTTGATGATGTTATGGATTTATTGCGATTATTGCATTGAATTAGGTCAAAAGCGAGACCACTTTTTACATTTCCCGCCAATTTTAATAATACGTCAATCAAACCACATGCGTTTGGTTATTCAGTATAGTATATTCCAGTTGTTCATCGCAATATTGGATACCATTACCAATAGTTGTGCATTTCTTTTCATAATTTTTTTACAAATCTTTTGTATGAAACTAGATGTGTGAGTATGAAACGTTCTGTCTAATATAAAATTGTCTCAATATTTCGTTGAATAACAAACGCATTTCTATACATTGTGCCTAATACACAATATTGTACAGTCAATACCATTACTTTTTTTTAATAACCAAAATGTCATTTTATTTGCATGTATTATCTATACGTTTGCAGCTATACGGTTTTCAATTACGTCCACTGCGACCATTTAATTACCGGGCATAGATAATGAAGCATCGATAGAGCCGGCGAGCGGGTGTTCGCGGACATTTGCCCTCCTTCGGCCCGTCGGAACCGCCGCCGCAGCCCGATAAACGCGACCTGCAAGCCCCTGAGCACTTATTCAGTTTGTTAATTGCGAATTGTCCGTCCGCAATATCTCACTCGCTAAATTAACCGACTTTCTCGCGGGGATTATTCAACCGGTCGCATTGACAGCCGCGCGATCACAATATAGTGTGTACTATCGTGTTTTCGAAATCGGACCGAAGTGGATCATTTAGAGCATCGCTTCTCAAAGTGTTTCATGTCGCTATCCACGAAATACCCAAAGTTGAGTAAAAGCCGCGAGGCTCATAATTATGAAACGTAATAATATTACAATTAAGATCTTTGGAATTATTACATGGTATTGTAAATGCATATCTACCGCTCCATTAAAATTCCTATCTCTACTTACCGAATCCTGTATATACAGATGTAATTTTTTGAACAGTTCGCAACCCCCTTTATAACAAGCGCGACCCTCAGGTTGAGAAGCGACGATTCGGAGTAATGTAAGCTCGCAAACACCTGCGTTTGGTAATAACGGGTATGCAAATCGCCGACAAGTAGAGTACAATCGTTCTCAGCTATCGATTGTTTTTGATAATACAAAACGCAATCCGTCTTGTCTTCGCCACCGGTGCCACTTACAAGTTGACAGCTCCGACCTTAAGCTAACCACGTAATTCTATGCGAGTATTATAATCCCCCAGTATCTGCTCCCGCGATCAATCAGGACGTACGATGATTTGTTTCATAAGTAACGTGAGAACACTATTGCATCGCACTGGACTCGATTAATCAAATATCAATACTTATAACTCATCTATATATAAAGGAGAGTTACAGCGATATATTGACTCATCGCGATATCTCTGGAACCAGAACACCTAGAGACTTGAAATTTGGTAGGAATATTCCTTTCGGAAATAGAGGTCAGCTAAGAACGGATTTTACAAAATTCCATCAGTAAGGGGGGTTGCGGGGTTGTTAATTATAATTTATATAGCAAAGCAACCTTTGCCGGGTTAGCTAGTCTAGAATGTATACGAAACAGAAGTTCACTTTTATTGATTGCGTAGAATCTTGAAGTACATCAAAAAAATAATTTTCTCTACCATTACCCAAAAGTCTTTGTAAAATATCTATATTAGTATTTTCAAGAATATGATTTGGATATTAGGACATATCCATAGACATTTCCTTGTGATTTCATTACAAGTTACTCGTGCGCAGTAGAGCCTACCTCTCGATTAGGTATCCACGTGTAACGACTTTATTTAAAGCCCCCGTAAACCGTAATCTTCTTTCAATTGAGCTGTAATAATTACTTCGGAATTATCTCAGATTGAAACTGCCTCATCATTAAGGAGCTTAAAATTTAAATATCAAATTAATTCATGGCAGCATCGGAAAATAAATAATTAAGAAGTCCTAATTAATAATAGCGGGAATAAATCTTATCGTAATATTGTAATTTTTATTAAGTAAAAGGGCAATAAATGAATGAAATTATTAATACATTTTAAGTGACTTGAAATTTTTCATGTTATTAGACCGGCTTATTCATATAATTAATTACATATTATTGTTTCAATAGTTGTAAAGACCACTCAACTGTTAGGCAATTAATTCCCTCATTACCGACCGTAAGCCACTCGTCTTCCCTTTCTAACACCATTTCTTATATAAGGCTTATTTCAGTTTATCGGGATATTAAGTGGGCTTATCTGAAATACGACACCGGCAAAGCCTTCCTATCAAATTTTGGTGTCCACCAGACACGCAACAAGGGTACAATGTGACGGATCTGGGTGATAAGATAACAGCGGTATTAAAATAGAACGATTCTCGCTTAAGACAGTAAGCGATGCGCCACCATTTATATAAGCTAGATAGATCGCTATTTACAGTTGGAAATTATTCTTTTTATGTTGTTTCTGTAAGGTCATCACATTTATTGTACACGGTCATCTAAATAATGGAACAGCTGATAAACTGCATACATGAATGAAAAAGCGTTTTTTTATTGATTAATAGTGAGACGCAGAACCAATACTTGTGCTCCATATAAATGTTTTGTCTGATTGAGAATAGAACTCAAAGCTATGGGTATTGTATTCCGGGTCACCAACTGTTCGATCTTTAGGCAATCTCTTTACGTTTTAAATTATTACGAGTACGTAGTAGCACATGAATGCAACAAGAACATACCAGAAAATCTATGTGTATGCCATCTCAATGGTATGACCTTGAATGCCTAAGCACCCAAGATCCAAGATCTGTATACAATTATGTTGTTCTGATACTAACTTGTTACTACTTATGTATGATAAGGGTTCTATAAGCAATTAATGCAAGCAATAGTTTTATGTAAAACAAATAGTAACTATAGTAATTGACACAATCGTATATTAGCAGTCCTATTTGAAATTTTTTTTATGTTAGCGTTATTTACGTATAGGATATGCATGTCTATAGAATTTATAGCAAGGTAAGAATGTATAATTGTAATTTTATTTTTATATTATTCCGTCATAGTAACTTTTGGACCAGCCAGATCGGATGAGACACTAAGCTCCTATATTTTTACCTCGCTTATACAAAAGAGCGGAAAGAGAAACAAACAGGATCAGTTAACGTTATATGAAAATATATCTATCGCAATTGCAAAGCATTTGGCTATACACGAATATATTTCGTCGATTAGAGAAATTACTAGTTGACGGAGAAAAGGCTTAAGACGGCGTTTTTCCATTGCTATTGATTGTTAATACGTATAGATTTTAAGCGAAGACATTCTCATGGATATTTTCAAAAGAAGATCACGCAATTAAGGCGTGTGTGTAAAGATTGCATAAAGGCAAATGAGATGAAAAATAGAAGACAACCTCTACACTGACAAACAGCTCTTTAGACTGACAAAATGGCACTTACGCCTCTTGCCTTCTAGAGAGCCCTCGACGGAGCTTGAACCCAACAGCGGCAAAGCTGCACGTTCTACGAGAAGTAATGTACCTAGTAAACAAAGAATGGTTACCGTTAAGGCGTTTTTGAATATTTGAATGCGTATTTTTATTGCCGCGTGTGGTTTACGTTTCACAAAATGATATTAGGTACGTTTTTTTGCGAAATTTTGGCGTGGACCATTTGACCACTGCAAATGTTAACTGCCATAAGAATAATAGAATTGTTTTAAGAAATTGTATGATGTGTCGTATGAATAATATAACCGAGTGTATTTTGGAAATATAACAAATGATGGGGGAAGCATAGGGTTCGGGTGACAGTTTATTTCTCAACTCTTTAACATGTTCAGATTTCGGAATTATTATTATATTTTCTGGATACCATCTCATGACCCTTATGTTTATTATGTACACATATGAATATAAAACAACTTCATCCGACGTTGAAACTTAAGAGTATTATGTGAATCCTAGCTGGATCAGATTTCTATGGTATGTAATTATGAAATCAAAGAAGACAATAATATGAAACCAGAGTGTAAAGGTTACAATGTTTATAATTCTGAACAAATCTATACATAAACCTGAAACTCCATATCGTATATTAAATGATATCTGAAACGTATGTAAGCATATACGCTTTTAATATCTCACAAGGTTCAAAGCAGAAAACGACTTTAGTGAGTAATAAAGCTGACGTTAATAATATTGGAAGCATTCAAGCATATTTAAGAGTATTTCACAAGATAGCGTACAAAGTTAAAATTAAGACCGTTCTTGTACTTGAAAGTTAATACCACTTATCACAGGATATGAATACTTTATTCCCTAATATACCTTCCGCTTATAAAAGTTTGTTGGATTTATTAGAAAATAATTTAATATTTCTTCACTCAGCTTTATTAAGTTACTTATGTACACTTTACATACCGTTATTAATGATACCCTAAAGATTTGAATTTTTTGTATATTATATTTTAATAACATTCTTTACGAGCCGCCAAAATTCATGGATGGTAGAATTATTAATACGTATAGGAATTACTGTCATCAATTTGAGATGGAAATAAAAGAAACGTATAACGATGTCGCTTTGCGACTCTCTGCATCCAAAGTGCAGAAACACAGCCACAAGCCTAAACAATCCAAAACTCGAAACAAGCCTACTGCAAAATTTTGCTTGCCGACCTAAGTACCCGTTTTTAAGGCGACACCTGGTGTGGCAATAAATTATTTAGATATCGCCTGGGATTGTACCCGAGACTTCATTAATATACAACAAGAAAAAGTGCCTCTGTGACTGTAGACAGACTTGCTAACAGTAATTTATGTACAACAAAGTACCCCGAAGTGTATATCCAATGTTTTGTCTTGATATAAAATTGAACAAGACAAACTGTGGTTGAATATATTACAGTGGCTACATACATATGTTATAATTTTATATACATATATTAAATAGAAAAGACAAAGGAAATAAAGCTAATCTTTATATGTAAACTAATAATATTTAACGTGCAACTTTTGAAAAACTTCACGGATTGAACTCATATTCACACAATATAATATAACGTGTATTGGAAGGGACATTAAGACGTAAAAGCGAGCTTTATGTTGTAGTATTTTTTGTCCCTGAAGATCCTTCTGGGGGTGTAATATATGGTTGCTATACATACGAATACATACGTTCCTACATTTGCTGGTCTCCTATACAATATTAGACTCAAATTCCAATCAAAGATATATGCAATCGGCTATCTAAAGATTAGGTCAATTTGATATGAGAGAAATATAATTAATTAATTGAATTAATGTAAACCTTTATTTGGAGTGGAAATCGAACCCATCACATAGTAATCACGGTGTCTAATCACGGCACCAACAACACATTTATACAAACGCTTTTACAATTTGTAAG
The DNA here is from genome assembly GCA_018244895.1 of Myscelus amystis hages. NCBI lineage: Eukaryota > Metazoa > Arthropoda > Insecta > Lepidoptera > Hesperiidae > Myscelus > Myscelus amystis. The sequence goes on along the minus strand of DWQT01002648.1, from coordinate 1,170 downwards.
TTCATTTGTATGCTTGCACACAAAGCGTAATTCAACATACCCTTATGCTACGGCGGCTAAATTAGTAGGTGAGGTGATTCAAATAGTAATAACAAGTTGAGTCAACAAGCCCTGTCCCTTTCACTGAACTCGAGCCAACATTGCGTGACAAAACGCGACTGGGCGCTAATCAGATTATCTGACCATTTGGCGGCCGCTCGGCTGCTATCTGTCCGACTCGCCACTAAACTGTCCGCTTATCAATTCTTACAAGCTACGGTCATCCTATACTTTGCATACGGTTACATCTGCATTGTAAGAAACGATGAGCTTCCTTGAACTTACTTTTAATTTATTTACGTGGCAATTATAAAAGTATGAAGTACTAGCTTTTCGCTTGCAGCTTCGCTCCGGTGAACTACACCATTTTGGTAAAATAAAAGAATACCATTATTTCTAGACTTTTGAAACATTGTGAAGTAAATATTCTGTATTTATGTAACAATTATATGGATATCTACATTAATCGGTCGTATTGGTAGATTGATTGGTAAACCGATTGGTAGATCGATTGGTAGACCGATTGGTAGATAAATTGGAAGACCGATTAGTAGACCGATTGATAGACCGGTTGGTCGATTGGTAGACCGATTGGTAAACCGATTGATAGACCAGTTGGTCGATTGGTAGACCGATTGGTAAACCGATTGGTAAACCGATTGGTAGACCAATTGGTAAACCGATTGGTAGACCGATTGGTAAACCGATTGGTAGACCGATTGGTAGACTGATTGGTCGATTGGTAGACCGATTGGTAAGCCGATTGGTAGACCGATTGGTAAACCGATTGGTAGACTGATTGGTAGATTGATTGGTAAACCGATTGGTAGACCGATTGGTCGATTGGTAGACTGATTGGTAGATTGATTGGTAAACCGATTGGTAGACTAATTGGTCGATTGGTAGACCAATTGGAAAACCGGTTGGTAGACCGAGTGGTAAGCCGATTGGTAGACTGATTGATAGATTGATTGGTATACCGATTGGTCGATTGGTAGGCCGGTTGGTCGATTGGTAAACCGATTGGTAGACTAATTGGTCGATTGGTAGACCGATTGGAAAACCGGTTGGTAGACCGAGTGGTAAGCCGATTGGTAGACTGATTGATAGATTGATTGGTATACCGATTGG
>DWQT01002647.1:0-13756 GCA_018244895.1 Myscelus amystis hages | reverse complement strand
AGAAATAAATTTATTTATATAATATATTCATTATATTTATTATTGATTATCATTACTTTTGGATCACCCCTCGTATAAACGATCGCAGATAAACTACACCGAGACACTTGTTGCATAAACATCGGATGAATTCTCTCGCGTGCGGAGCTACATTACGATAGCGAGGCGTATCGCCGCCCGTCCGATCACGGAGACTCTTATTGTAGATTGATCTATCTAGCCGCACAGAGCAACCGACAACAGAGACCAACTCGATACGATATCGCTCGTTAAAAGACTAAGATATAATAAAAATTATTTATATATACCATTAACTTGGTAATTATTATTTGTCTATGACAATAAGAGTAAATAAATAAAAACTAACACCTAAAGTAGAGTATATACGAACTTATGCTACTAATCAATAACACAATTAAGTGTATTATGTATATATAACATGAAGTGTAAAGAAGAATTTGTCTCCCCACAACGTAAAGAATGGGAATGCTTCGCAATTTGCCATTAGCATCGTATTCATCAACTTCCCGTCCATATCAAATATTTTTAAGATCAGAAAGACATTTTACGAAACAATAAAACACAACATGAAGATAAATCCATCTCCTAATAACAATAATTTGATAATAACACAATTAACAGGACAATAAGTATGTTTAGGTGCCGAGCGCGCGCTAGCCGATCAGTGTGACAAGAGATGTCATGTCAATGTCATTAGGTTGTTAAACGTCACTTTTGACATATAGCAATGTCTTATAATATACAACAAATATTACCTATTTCATTTGCGAGCTCTGTGTGTTGTGTACGCTGCGCCGCAAGCAGACAGATTCGCGCGGTTTACTGTTGTTACTGTTGTTATTGAGCTGGTGTTGTTGTTGTACTGTTGTTGTGTTGTATTGTTGTTGACGTACCGGCCGCGGGCGTGGTTGTTTTGTGCGCTAATGATTCATTCGTTTCCATGGAACTCTATGCCCATATTCACTAACCAGCGTGAAGGGTTCGGTCGCCCTTTGATTCGTTTACAGGTGAGGTGAAAAGAGATAGCTATATGTATGTAGAGTACCGTAATAATCTCTTTTTTTTCAATGTTTTAGAACGAGCAAAAGGCTTACTATTAGCGTGTAACACATATTAAATAAAAATTTTATTCCAATTGAATTCTAAACTTTTTAATTGAAAAGACTATATACAGATAGACTAAAGGTAGGATCTAACGATGATATTACTTATTTTACTTATCTTTAAAATAAAAGCCCCACAATACGTATAGATATGTAATATGCAGCGGTTTGTATGTAGACAAATCGTAATTAGAAGTTGCGTCTACCCAGTAACAAGCCGTAGACAATTGAATGTACGATGCTTTTGAATACAAATGGGTCAATAGAGCAATACGCGGTCTGTTTCGTATTTAAAAATAAAACTTTTCCGCTTGGACTGCGGCCAGAGCGCGTACGGGTTAAAGGACGCGCGCGCGGCAGTCAATGGGTTGGGGGTACCTTGTATTGTATGACCCCTATATACGTATGAGTAGCAGGCTTGGAACAAGAAAGACCAGGCCGTGAGAGAAAGACTAGCTCGTGAAGCGATAGAGATTCGTGAGGAAATATTTAGTCCGTACCTATCCCTATGGGTAATAGGCGTTGTAATAAGAATATGTACGTCTTCTACTATTGGGCACGGATCTCGTCTCGTAATGAGACAGGTTAAGGTCATAGTATATTGCGCAGGCCAAGTGCGGACTTTTTTGACTTTACACACCTCGGAGAGCATTGTGAATAGTTTCTTAGGATTGGGGGATTTCTCGCGATTCTTTCCTTCACCGTTACAGCGCGAGATCCAGGCCTCTAGGAGTGAGAGGCTGATATCCATATCACTTAGCTTTCACTATTTCTAATTATTTAATTTAAATACAATAGTAAGTACACCGGGCATGGTAAGTGAACCGTAATTACTCGAGGTTCAACCAATCGATACGTTCTTGCTTGTCAAATTTATATAAATAATAATAATAATAGTAATAAAATGATTAGAATGAAACAAACACTTTTCAATGCTATGATATGCTATTGCTATGCTATATTTATGGATTCATATCGAGGCGCGCGTTATTACTTACGCACTTTCCCCACTTTCGGGTTTTATAGCTCGTAAAACACACCTCTGTAGCGTCCATTTGTCAGGGTAATATCTTATTTTATTACGTTGATAGGAAAAAACCGCCAATCCCACCTCGCTCAAGGTCTTCCCATTAAACGTAGCGGCGTGAGTAAAATATTCTCATCCGACTACTAGCATACGATAATATTGTATCAGAAACTTATGTTTTCGTATAGGGATTTACGATCGTTTCCAAATTTAATATATTCCATCCAAAAACAATACAGTATTTATAATCAAAATACAATATGTATTCCATTTATACAAGTGTAGTATATAGGTGCTCTATAATAGACAATAGTGTTTGAAACCTATGGTTATCTTCAGTCATTTTCAAATTGTCCATACGATAATATACGATTCATTCGCGAATAGAGTAAAAATAAACATGACAATTGCAAAACAAACTCGTGAAATGCTTTTGTTTCCTTTTCAACCGTGATTCGGTCCAATCTAAATCACCGTGTGTATTTTTATAGCGCTCATACTTCATAGTAATATGATATGTGTTGAGTGGACTGTACAATAGTGTATGTACGTTACGAGAATGACGAAAGTGAGAAACGGAAAACGTGCCGCCGGCAAGTGCAAGGGGAAAGTGCATCACGTGTTGCAGTATTTCGGGTGAGTGGTGTTTTCGGCCGTTCGTTGGTGCCTCGGCGAGATGTGATTTATAACGTTGTGATAATCTTTACATAGTATAAAACAAAGTCGCTTTCGATTCCTGTCCATGTGTACGCGTAGATCTTTAAAACTACGCAACGGATTTTGATGCGGATTTTTTTAATAGATAGACTGGTTCAAGAGGAAGGTTTGCCTGTATAACGAAGCCGCGGACAAAAGCGACTTATATTATATATCTATATATATAAAAGCGAAAGGTCACTCACTCACTCACTCACTCATCACGAAATCTCAAAAACTACAAGTGCTAGGAGGTTCAAATTTTGCATGCGGGTTCTTTTAAGGACGTAAGTGCTCACTAAGACGGGATTTTATCAAATTCAACCCCTAAGCGGGTACAATAGGAGGGCGAAGTTTGTATGGAAATTTTTCAATTCTAGACTTAGATGAATGAAAATAGGTACATATGTTCTCGATTACAATTAAAGATGATCTGTGTTAGTCAAATATAATTTGGATTAAACAACTTAGTAGTAATGCATATCTTTATAACCACGCGGGTGAAGTCGCGGGCAACAGCTAATTCTCTGTATAGGTAGGTGTAAGTGAAAAGTATTTGAAACATTTCAAGTGGACGAGCGAGTGTGACGCAAAGCGCGTCGCGCCGCCGTCAAATGAGTTTGCGTCATACCTACAAACAAAATCCTGCATTACATACTAATTTACACTACAAGCTGGCCCGGCGAACTTCGTGTCGCCTTACGACAAAATAAATTCTCTTTATTCCCGTGTAAATCCCGATCCCTCGGGAACTCCAGGATAAAAAGTAGCCTATGTGTTATTCTTGGTCATCAGCTACCTACGCACCAAATTTCATCGTAATCGGTTCAGTATTACTTGCGTTAAAAAGAAACAAACATACATACTCACAAAATTTCGCTTTTATAATATTGGTAGGAAGTAGGATGTAGGTACGTACTATTAATTGTAACTATAGCATCACACCGGGTCCTAACTGAGCTATTGGTATTATTACTACTAATAATACGAGTACGAAATAAACTTCAACTATCTGTTCCACTTAAATGGCGTAATATGAACTTGAACTCTGAGGAAGCATTCTTTTCTTTTAAAGAACATTTTTGTTTTAGTTTAGTTAGAAATTCATCACAAAGGTTGTTTGTATAAATAGAATGTTCTTAGAAACTTGATTGCATAAATTGCAAGGGCTTTAATACTGATATTATTTCTGATCATAAAAAAAAACAGATTGTTTACGTATAGCATATAGGGCGGATGACAATAATTATATGTTTGGACAATTTCATTGTAGGTTTGGCTTGATTCGCCTGAAAATCATTTTACCGCAGACACGTTATTGATTGTTACAAAAAAAATCCAAAACCATTCACAAATAGACCGTGTAATTTTGCACATTTCTACATTTTTTTGGGAGGGGTTTTGGCGTTTTTGCGATTGGCGCCAACGTGCCTCGACCACCGTATGGTAGCAATAACTCATTGACAAACGGAACACTCGCCCGCGGTGACCCCTGCGCCTCCCGTCAATATAAACACGACATTCGAACGGTTTATTGCGCTTTTGTCACTTAATTTATTTATAGCCGTCCACTGAAATTGAAACTATTTTACATTTTCGTTCATATCGGGTTTCATTTCCGCCGATGTTTTTGCCACTTACATTTTTACTGCGGTATTTAAATAAAGATGATATTTATAATAACCTCAAATTTACTCACCAAATTAAAAATCCGTTAAACCGATATTGAAATGAAAAGAGTACGAAATACTGGAATTTTTGGTACTTGATATAGTGTTTTTAATTTTTTCTTATTCGAAATAAACAAATGTATCCTACACTTGCATCTTATTTTCATAAAAAAATAATTACTTCGAATTAGCGATGGTTGTGTCACGTAAGTCGCGTTACTCATCTAACAGTCAATAAATGTAATTTTTGAAATGTTGAAAGCCTTAAGGCACGATTTACTGATTATTATATGGGTACGATTTTATCGCAGGTAGCATATTTACCTACCGTCTTTACCTGTAATATGTACTTCTTATAAACCACTGTTTCTAATACAACAAGATTTTGTATTTTACTTAATTCTATAAGATTACCCTGTGTGAGAAATTTTCCAGGCCACTTAAATGTTTTTTTTCTGTAAAAGGCGGGCGTGGGCGGCGTATTGACAAATATGAATATAATTTATTGGCAGCTTGGCGCCAACACCCAAGCTTTCTGCCAAAAAACATGGATTAGTCGCTACGCACTGACACACGACCTTTGAGGATCCCTCAGAAGTCATCACAAGTGGAAACAACTTTGACTACTCAATAACTAGACTTTCCACCTACCTAATATCCATTTCTACTTATAAAATGGCTACAGATAGATATAGCTAGGATTTGCAATTGAACAAATGATACTATCCTATTAATTTAAAACAAAATACTATCAGAAACTGTAGAAAAATACATCAAATATCCGTCTCATCTTTGGTTACTTAGAAATGATGCATGCATGCAGTAATGCATATTCTTAATTCTTCATTAGATATTGTAGTGAAATACAATACAAACATACTTTATCGTACATTATAAAATACAGAGACAGACAGACACACAAAATGACAGAGAAATTAAAAATTCTTGACCTTAATTCGATTTACAAGTTATGCAATTCTTGTTGTTAGAAGATCAAGCTCTACCTTATGGGCAAACAATATTTTGTCTTATAGCTATTGAATTAAATAAATATTGCGGTAAAATTAAATAGACTCGTACACGTTGAATCGTCATGTAGGTTCCGTGGTTGACGTATGCCAATGTAAATTATTGGCATGTTGGCGCCGGGCGTGGCGGATGATTTTTTTCCCCACCGCCGATGGATGTGACCCCAGATTTGTCAATGCCCTTGATAAGATTTCACTTTCATATGGGCGGTTCGGGCTGTGGTAACCTTTTTACAGTTTTTACGCCAATGGATATACTCGCATGTATAAGTGAGACGAAGCAGTCGATGCCTTCCTATCCGTTTTCTGCTTCGGTTTACGAATAGACATATCGCGACTAAACCATACTTAGTCCAGAAACACTCAACTTCGCTTTTAATTAATTTGCTCAACTTACTACTAATGTTGGCAATAGTTATCATGAAGTTTGTAGGCACGTTTTCGTTGGTACAAAACTGGCAATTGGTGAGAAATTATAGATGGCCGAAGAATTCCAAAAATTCGTTTTATAAGGTCGTAAGGCATATCCAACATGAATAAAACTCCGAACAAATCCAATTGAGTATTACCTCAGCGCTTATGAGATATGAAAAAAAAGATTTGATTTGCTCAAAATTAATTTCTCAAGGAAATCAGTAATCGAAAGCTATTAAAAAATACATTTCAACAGCTTTTCGTATTGCTCGCAAATGGCTCGTGTCATCGTTACACTTATAAGGAAATCTCTCAACGTGCCTAGATCTCTCAACGTGCTGCAATACCCGTGGCGTGACTAACGGATACCTACGCAATGATTTACCCGCCGATGCTGAACCCACATCATCGGGCGGCAATTAATTGAATAAAACAGAATGGGAACATTAAACTGTGCACATGTACTGAACGCTGATAACACACTGAGAAAGATTGTTGCGTATACCTCGGGTCATAAATAAGTATCATGTCAATTACTTTCAATATTATATTATATCTATAATTATTTAATAGTAACTACGTATTTGTAACATTTACAATGCTGTGCTGCGTTGCACAATTGGTTGCACAGCATAACTGACACGAAGCAAGCCTTTTATATATAACAACAATTAAGTTATTAAAAACTGTTTGGAAGAAAGTAGAGCATTTGTTTTTTGTCTTTAAGATTAGATGTGTAAAGCATCTAAGTAACGCACTCTCTACGATACCGAGAATTAAAATTAATCGCAGTTAATCAAATGAAATTCACAATGTATATAAACATAATAGTTTTCGAGAAATTGATTAAGAACATTACAATAAGCCGTTTGTAAATCGTGGATATTTGTAATGACAATCACTAACTTGTTTTACTTAAAACAGCGAAAACGTACCCGGCATTTTGAACAATCGCATAGAGAAGAACATTATCAGTATCCATGATAGATTTTCAACTTTCAAAACCACATTAAAAAAGATACAGCAGAATTGAATGCCTCCTCATTTTTGAAGTTAGTAAAAAGGCTACGAAGAATCTTAGTGGTAGTGTTAGTTAGAAGATTGTAAACGTGTATAGTTGAATATGATCGGCGGTGTAGCGTCGATCGAACAGGAGTCCAGTCCAAATAAAAGCTAACGAGCAGAGCGCACTGTACGGGAGCTTGGTAATGGCGTACGCCCGCAGCGGCCGTTGGCGCCTACTCATAGCATTTAGGATATTACTACTTTTTTTTCGATCGAAGTTCCTTACCGCGCGTTGCGAAGGAGGCTAAACGGAAAAAGTTCAGACGAAAAATTCAGACGGAAGTTGTTCGACACACTAGTGTTGCTATAAAGAAATAAAATTTTATTACAATTCCTTCACTAATTAATCGAAAGGAACTTCGTTCCATCCGGGTGTCCCTTGACACCTCTCTTATGTTTTATTTTGATTTATAATTGGGTATATAAAGATTCTTACAAAATAAATCACGATATACATACTAGAATTATCCTAGGTATCTCGCCAACGCATTACTCTTAACGCACCGTTAACCATTACTCAACTAGGCATAACTGTGTCTATGCCTAAATGTTCCCAGTTATGATTAACGCATAAGCTCAAACCATTATCATAATACGCCTACACACAGCCAATTGGCAACGTTCCCATACTCTACTCCTGAGTCTAAAATGCAAATTATAGATCCTTTTTTTAATAAAGAGAATATCAAACTTTTAAAAGTATTATTATTGTTAAATAGGCGTATATCTCATTTATCAGAAATATTGTGTTTTACACAAATTTAGTTTCGTCGTATGTATTTGAATCTCGAATAGCTGGCCCTAAATACAGGTCCTGTGCGTCCGGGCGTTTTATTAAATTCCAAGTAAAATTAGAACGAATGAATTTCTGGAAAAAAAAATGTTGGATTTTTATGCCACAAAAGTGAAGTAAGAAATCACTATTATTTTACTTCAAGTATTTACTGCGCACAATCATATTTTTTCAAAAAACACTACTGGGCGTGGAGCCTTTTACTGGAGTATACTGTACCACGCTGATTCAGTGCTTAATGCCGTGTTACGTGTTATTGACCAACACGTTTGTGGGAGTTAACGACATTAAGGGCTCCAGCGAGGTTTAATAATTGCTACCTTACAGGAACAAGCATATTCGACTGACTTTTTTGTTAAGTATAGTATTCAATTTTTACGTCATCTTTGTATCTACAAGAGAAAACTTCATGTCGCTCCAAGGACAATCGCGTCAGTATCAAAGTTATAACGCACTTCAACTTGTCTCATATCAAATATCAGCTAACTCCGTCTTGACTGTACGTAACCTTTTATATCACACAAGTTTACCGATACCTGTCGGTTAAAAACACCGCTACCTCCATTTATATCGTGATACAACTTTTATTACGTCCGAGATTGTCGTACATTATTGACAGCGACTTTGTACCGCGCACGTGTAAAATGTGGAAGGAACTTCCATCTGAGGTATCCCCGAAACGATATGACATCGCGCTCTTCGAAAAAGGCGTATAAATAAAATAGCTCTCCTGGAAAACCGGCGACGCTTTCGCAGCTCATATGTTCTTCCACAAGCTTTTTTTTTTATTATATGGCTGTTATAAGGCAGAACTAGCTGTCTCTTAATTAGCATCGTTCAATTCGAGCTCGCTCAAACATTGTTTCTTTTAATACCACGATCGCTTAGTCCCACTGTTTTCGAATCACGAACTTCATTTAACGAGGCTTAATGTTTATCAAACAATATTATCTAGGTGTCGATAATTTGTTTACAGTTAGAAAGTGTACGATTGGAAAATTCGAGTGGAAGACTTGTGAGTAATAAATTAATTTACAGCCCTCAGGCCGCAAGGTGACGCCAGCTTCGGAATTTAAACAGAACGGTCGCGAACCTAGTAAACACAAATGCCGGTTCAATGCCGACCGATATTAACGAATCGCTGATCTATTTTGTTAAAAAAAATATTTGGACTTAAATTCGCTAAGAGGAGTGTTCATAGATTAGATTTGTCCGACCTGGTGACCTAAGATGGGAAACGTCCACCAGCTTATCGTACTAATATGGCAAATAAAGATCGCCTGTGATGGGCTAACATGTCGGCTATGTCCCTCCATATCCATAAACTGCAATTAATACACGATATCCAAGATACGTTCACGTCATGCTGGACAAAGATTTTAATCTGTGCTTAAGACTTGTTTTAAGTTATTTAGCAACTATAGAATAATAACCAGCTTAGTTCTAATATTTACGACAAAATCATTAAGCAGTAACAAAAGTCCAAATAAAAATTTTCGTAATGTTACGTTCGTTCTGCGCGGCAACGGCACGGCAGAGGCATTTTACCGGCCAATGACGTCAGCCGAACGCCCCTAAACCACGAATGGAATGGCCCTTGGAATTGGAAAATTACTAAATGTACCCGTTTTATATTATTTACCACAAAACGCCCGCGGCCCAGTCTTTCGGGTCTAAGCACTTGGTCCGAACATATTTGCGATGTGTATTCATTAATAAGATTACCTGAACTGTTTTATTGTTAACAAATATTTTGTACTGAGAGTCTAAATAACATAGAAAATCGACGTAATGTTGCTCTGTGCCTAATATTATCGAAGGATAACATGCACCTAACGATAACTACGGTTTTACAGAACCACAACATTGCTCTCAAGCCAGCAAAGGAACCTGTCTAATGTGGTCTTAGTTTCCCAATCATTCACCATAATCACAATCATCATAAATCAAACAGTACCCTATTAAATGTCTAATATGGAGCACTTTTAACATCTTCCTTTTCAAATTTACTTCGTATAAAATCAAATCGTTTATATTCCATGCAGCTCGGTGAGGCTTCAATTTGAGGCTTTACATGGGAAAATGCTTTGGCAACAAAATGATAAATAGCTTCCTTAACTGGATTTCGTCACTCGAAATTTCCGGAGATATTAAAAGTGCTCGATCAATATCAAAGCAAAATATCTGGTATCAAAGTAATTTGGAACACTAACAAAATTTACATAAATCTCATGCTATTTATAATAAGTTTCAGATATTGTTAAAGTCGATAAATTATAATATTTATTATATTTATAAGACAGCAACTTACAATAACAACATCACGATCTTCAAAATTAATTACTTAAACTAATTGAAATCACTACCCAATTTTGATACATAAAATATTGCAGCTCTAATCTAATAAATTAAATTATCCGCTAAACCCAGAGACAAAGTTTGACTGCCCGTTATTAACTCGAAAAGGCTCCACTTGCGAAATTAACTTCAAAAAGTTTACTTAGTCATCTTTTGACAAATAACTGTGGAGTAAAAAAAAAAACACTAATTTAGATATTTCTCATCCCACTGCCCTTTCTTTACGCAGGGCCCATTAGAGTAAAATTGGCAACTGACATTAATTTCGACAGTAATAAAATTTGTCTCCGGCAATCTGGTTGTAAAATTAAGACAATTTCGTTCTTAATTAATTTCATGAGCAACTATTCAGGTCAGCAATCAGTAAAGAGCGAAAATCGGAAACTATCGAGTGGTTACATAATAATAGATATCCATATATGAATACTACATGCAACTCACTCTCCATTACCCAAATTCTTCATAATAATTTTCAAGGCGTGTAATGTTTTCGTGATAAACCGAGGCAGAAATTAAACATGTATAGAAAAAAATCGATTTGGATGCCTATAATTTGGTAACTTTTAATTGCAGGATAACTCATATTTTGTTATCATTACTACGTAAATTTTTAACGTGGTCCGAGAAAGCAAGTGTCTTTCGCGCGACTACCTTCACGTACATAATGAAAATACGAACTGTTACATTCAGGAAATAGTCTATTCGCCAGCGCTCATGGCGCCAATTCAGTTGTCAATATCCGCCACTAAATCGATTTATTCGTAATTTTGTTACCGCCACCACAAAGTTTAATGTTATTTGGCTTTTAGAGTGCTCGGTGCGTACATAAATAACATTTCGGTATACATTTTGTTTTAAACATTCCACTGTCAAATAGATAATTACAACATTTGTTAGTTAGTATCAGTTTAGTCAATTAATAATATTAGTTGATCTATGCTTATGTTTTTCTATAAGTAGTACGAAGCCTAACGATCCGGACTTAGTCAGCGTGGTCTTAAACCTTCTCATCATGAGAGGAGACCCTTGGCCACCAGCAAGACAAAAAATATGGAACTGAAAAGTGTTTGTTTGAGGCGTCTAATCTCCGAACTATTAGTCAAATTTGAGAAACCTTTTCTTAAATTTATAGCCCATACTTTGAAGGATTTTATGAGTTAAGGAGATTTTTACATGCGAAGTAATTATCATTCGCTGTAACGGTAATGAAGTATGAAAAAGGACGCTGTAGTAACAAGCAAATATTGAAACGTAAACAAAATCCAAAACGAACGAAGTCCCGGGAAATAGTAAGTTTCATATATTATGCGCTTTTTAAATTCTGGGGTTATAAAAACTGAATCATACCACATCATATTTTATCATTTCTATCACATTTTAATATACCACACGCACACACCCACACACATAAATAACGTATAATGCTTCCATATAAAGTTCAGAATCAATTCCAAACACGTTAACATGCTTACTAACTGTTCCAAACCATTTCCTGTTCAAATTGTGCCAATATGAGTGTATGTGACATATACTCGTAGTTCTAAGTTGAACATATCGACTTGAAACATACATATGTTCTTATCGTATGTTACCTGGGTATATAGACATAAGAAAATACATTGAGCGTGTTAAGTTTTCCCGAAGAAAATGGCACATACTAGACGATATGTTTATTTTACCGATTAAATTTATTTTAATGTATTTGAAAGCTGTATTGAAAAATGCCTTTGGATAAAACGTACCTACGTATATAATATTATGTATATTAAATGTTTCTTGTTCAGAATTAAAAGTAAAATGGAGGGCACACAAAGCGAAGAAAGATGACTAAAATATGACCTTCATTGAGTGTATGTATATACCTCATGATGAGTGAAACAATTGGAATTAATCTTAGTTATACACAGTTATATTTAACACCCCTTGTAGCCCTTAATAACACTTGTATGAGAATGGACAAATTGACCCTGAATCCATTGACTTAGGTAGTAGCTTGTTATAACGTACATCTCTTAATAAAATAGGTAAATAATTGCATCAAAACTATTTTTTTTACGTAAACGGTCTTTCTAAGGAGTAACTTAAAATTATGATCATAATTATTTACTGCTGCATTATGGTCGGCTGGATATCATAATGTAGCACAAAAACACAAATATGAACTTGAAGACGACCACGAACACGATCATGATCACGATCACGACCACGACCACGACCACGACCACGACCACGACCACGACCATGACTATGACTACGATCATGATCAAGATCGCGATCACGACCACGACCACGACCGCGACCACGACCATGACTACGACTACGATCGTGATCACGACCACGAACATGATACGACACGAACCCACACACGTGCACATGACAGCGCAATTCTAGTGTCTATTTATCTTTATGTATAATATTGATAATATTGTTATATACTCGTCTTTACATAGAAATCATCAGAAGTATCTCACAATCTTATAATAACAAACATTGAATACAACGTTATACAAGGTCGCTGAATATTGTATTAGTTCCACAAACTAACAGTGTTGTCTCTGAATAGTTGTCAGATTAAACAATCTTCAAATCGTCGAAACCCTCCCCAATGATATCAAACTAAACAATTGATAATTTGAACTTTAACATCATCGGTACTACGACCCCTTTTCAATTGTAATTCAGTTCTGCGGTTCAAAGCGCGCGGCGACGCTTTATCGTTTCATGATGATAGACAGGCGTGGACGTCTTTAGTAAATTGTTGCTAAGTATATTGTGTTGTTCATAGCGAACGAGTGAATTTCACTGTTCGTGTTCCACTGTTCTGAATTAATATTATATGGGCTGTCCCTGAGAACAACGATAATCATTGAAATGACCCAAAAACGTCTAGTATTTTGAATACTACTCTTTATTCTTCAGCGATAAGATGATTATTCGTGGGGCGATATAAAATTAAAAAATGGCGATCAAATATGTATGTAGGCCTAAAACAAGTCACGGCCTCGGCTGAGAAATATTTTATTTTGTTTGGTTTCATTGCCATCATAGTTATTGTTATAAATAGTAACTATATCATAGTACTCACATCGGGTATCTGATCCCAAACTACGCAGAGCCTGTATGGTAACCAAACAGCTGATAAACACGGACTCCGTCTAATACGGGAACAGTTGACTGGGTTTAAAGTTGTTTCATATTATTCTCTATTGACCTACACAACGTGTTCGAAATCAGCATACGCATTAATGTATTGCTCTGGTTACGAAAACTCATTGGACAGAGTGCACTAAAACCCCATCTCGATAACACGCATTGCAGATGCGACAATACTATTCATTTCTATGTATATAACAGTAATTGACCTGTAATAATGTGACATATTAATGTGATGACGGTATTTTTTTTGGTACGAAGTTCCTTATCGCGCGTTGCGAAGGAGGCTAGACGGGAAAAAATCAGACGGAAGTTGTCGACATACTAGTGTTGCCAATTATTATTATTATTATTACAATTCCTTCACTAATTAATCGAAAGGAACTTCGTTCCATCCGGGTGTCCCTTGACGCCTCTCTTGTGTTTTT